>VDFB02311651.1:0-10305 GCA_007258455.2 Sequoia sempervirens
GGAAGAGTGAAATGAAGAAATGTCTTCTCAGACACTAAATAACAAATAAATATTTGTCGAAATGAATGACAAAGAAAAATGAGGCATCATGGCATGTAGAAGACCACACCTACCCTAAAATTTAGGGTATACCATCATTATTCCCCCAAAGCCCCAAACCCTCAAATAAATAATGCACATAGAGAAGAAACAAGCAAAAAACTAAAATTTTAGGGGTCATTGATTTAGTGAGGTATGACAACCTCACTTTCCATTTATAGCCAAATAAAGGAATGAAATGAAAAAATTCCTTCTCGAACATTAAACAAATAATAAATAATCACTAAAAAAATATAATACAAAGAAAAAATGAGTAATAAAATAAAAACGTAGTGGCTTGCAGCCTTAGTGAGGTATGATGACTTCACCTTCCATTTATGTAACTAGACAAAGGAGTGAAATCAAGGAATGCCTTCTCAAATGGTAAACAAATAAATATTGGTGTAAAAAATACATGTCAAAGAAGAAATGAGAAAAAAACTAGGTGGGTTCCAACCTTAGTCAAGTATGATGACCCTACCTTCTATATACAAGTAGACAAAGGAGTGAAATAAAGAAATGCCTTCTCAAATACTAAGCAACTAATAATCAATGTTGAAATGAACACATAATAGAAAATAAATGTATAACACAAAAAAAACCAAGTGGCCATTGTCTAATTGAGGTATGATGATCTTTCCTTTCATTTACATGTCTTCTCAAAAAATATGTTGGGACTCGATTTTGTAATCTTATTTTTTTCTTGAGTCCTTTCCTTTTTGTTTGTTTGACTCATTGTTAACAACCAATTTGAGAAATTCTAAATGGGCCATCTTGTTTAAAATTGTGCCTTTAGATGTTTTATTAATCCCTCTTTCATATTTTAGTCAAATATTTAAGTTAAAAAACCAAAATTTGGCTAAGTGTTGAGTTTTTCAAGATTTTGGAGTTTCGGGGGTATCCATCCCTACATGCCTTTCCTATTGATCTTGACACCAACCTTGAAACCTTGTTAAAATGGATAAGTGTTAAAATTTTCAATGCCTTGGACTATCAAGGTCTCATTTACTCATACCACTTTGATGAATCCTTGATCCCCAAAGTTTGAAACCTAAAAATTGCCTAAGTGTTGAATTTTTTAATCTTTTGGATTGTCGATATTTCCATTGCCCTCATATCATTATTTTTTATTCTTGAGCCCCAAAGTTTGAAAGTATTCAAAATGCCTATATGTCCTTTGCATTTTCCAAACTTATGGACTTCCTCTTTCATCCCTCCATCCTTATTAAACATGTCTTCTTGATCATGCCTCCCCCAACAGTCTGATACTCCACTGAATCCTTTAGAAAACATTCTCTAGTGTTCATCAATTTTGGAGTTTCAATATTTCTCTTACCTTCATGCCATCCCTTCCTTTCCCTATTCCTTGAAAGTTGCTCATTATCAAACTTTCATACTTCTTCATCCATCCATCCCAATCGAACTTGTCATCCTAATCGTGCTTTCACTAAAAGTCCAATTCCTTGACATTTCCCTCATTCCACCTAAGCTCTCTTCTAGGTATTTGTGACAAGGGAATGGTGGAGACAAAACAACACTTTGTAATGGAATTCTTAGCACATAAAGATATTCGGGTCAATTATGAGGACACCTTACAAGTTGATAACTTAAGTACCTTGTTTGAGGAGTCAAGGTTGGACAAAACGACAAACTACATCATCAAAATCCACTGCTGAAGAGTTGATCTAAAATGAAGATCACAAACTATGTAGGGTCTTTCTCTTCACTGGTGGTCTCATGTTGTTCCTAGGTCCCATAGGGTTTTGTGGCCTCATGGATGTTATTAAAATATTTCATTTCATTTCCCCCATCCCATTAGCAAGTTATTCAATGAAGGCTCAATGTCCAATGATAAAGTGCTTTGTCAATATGTCAGAGGTGGGCATGTCTACATCCTTTTTCTAATAGGTACGTGATTCAACAAGAGCTTGATGGCCTAATTATTTGACAAGGATTGATTGTTAAAAAAGAAAAATTGGGATATCAAAGGATTTTATACTTCTCTCCCAATTCCAATGCTATGATGGGTAATTGATGACTCGATACTTTGATGGTTTTGCTATGTTTTTTTCAAGGGTCCAAGATATTTAATTCTTGATCACCCAAAGGTCCAACAAAGTACATAGTGATTATTTTAAAGGCTCAATGGTGTACTTCTCCTCCATATGCTCCATCAAATCGCATTAATGGTGACTCACCTAGCTACCAAAATTAAATGTAGATATCCTCCATTGATCTAAAGTACCCCTTTTGTGTGGGATTCATCCCTAGTTATGGATTTAAATGATACTACAATACAATGATTGAGGTTTGACACCTTATAGGTGTTAAAGCATAATTTTATGTCATTTTAAAAAGGGGTTGGTTCAACAACGATCTCTAGATGCCAAAAAATTGATGCTAGTTCAGTTTGTTTGGGCCAAGTACAAAACCATGGAATGAATCGGGAGATTATTATTGCGAATGATATTTATAACAGAATGTCTTTATGATGGTATGTATACATCCAAGAGGATTTCTTAGTCATAGCCAGGGACTTTTATTTTCCATGTTTTCTAGCATGAATGTAATCTTGAGAGATGATTATGAAAATATCTTGAAAACATCACAAGCTTTGTGGTGATCTTTCTCTTGTTACATATGGATTGATGTAGCTCTATTATGGATTACTAAGCATATTTTATTATAAGTTCCATGATACTTTTGTATGTAATTGCATAGCTCATTATTCATCTTTGATTTCAACTTTTTCTTGTCCTAGTGAATTTGTGACTTTGTTGCCCAATAGATAGGCACTAGTCTAAAACCATGCACCAATCTCATGCCATCAAATAAAAAACATAAAATTAGTAGTTTAGTAGTACATAAGTACTTCTTATGCACCCATGACTGTCAATATAACTAGGGAATTATTATTACGTGAACATTCAATAGATATATTTCATGTGGGTTATGCTTGCACAATTGTATCAGCTATACAAGGGTTATATGCAACTAGTCTATTTTTCCCTACTCGCAATATTTGGGATTAAGATTGTAGTTGGGTTTGGTTGTAGCTATTTTTTATTGTCTATTTTGTTTGATTTTAATATCTATTAAGTTATACCCCCAGGAATACCCTCCTAAGTCTAAGCTGAGCTCAAAGTGTAGAAGAGATAACCCACTCTTGTAGAGTTGAATTTTAACCCTCCATATTTTATTGATGAGCCGATTTCAATCACATATCGACAACCCTAGCCTTGTGAGTGAAATTCTATTCTAGGAAATGGAGTAGTGGTTTTGGAACCCACCACAGTTAACAATAAATGTACATTGACCTAAACAATACACAATAGAGAAAAAATGAGTAACAAATAAAATAAAAACTATTTGATTCATTTCCTTAGTGAGGTTTGAAGGCCTCACCTTCCATTTCAAGCTAGACAAGTGAGGGAATTCAACATGACTCTTGAACATACCTCCACGTCTTCTTGACATTCTCTTCACATAGACATTCAAATTCTCTCCATCAAATCCCTTCAAGCTATAAGAAAATGAGAGCTAAAGTGAATAGCTACATGGGGAAAATACAAGTTTTGAGGAAGAAGATAGTCAATAATCGAGTGAAGTGTATTGACCTAAAAACTAGCAATTGCACCTTGGTGTGCAATGGGTACGTCGAAGAGGTGTGGTAAGTCAAGTAGGCGAGATTTTGTTTTGTTTTTTTTTTTCATATATTTGTGTAGTACATGAGGTCAATTGGTAGGACCTAGGAATTCCTATATCTTTTTTTGCACTTTGTATGTTGTATGCAATATTGTGATAAATATTTAATATATTTGTAAGCTCGTGGTTTATGTAATTTGGTGATTTTGTTCTAGTTTGTTTATATAAAATCCACATTTGAAGATCAATCCCACTAAAAATGGGAACTGTAGATTAAAGGATGAGGTATGTAATTACTTCTAGTAGTTGGGTGAAACAACACCATCATTATGAGTTGGTTGAGTGGATGAAGGAGAAGTGTGTAGTTTTCTACTTGGATACACAACAAGTTGTGCATTTGTGCCCCTTTTCCTTTGTTGAGGTTTTCAACCATATCAAGAAGCACCACTATGCTTTCCCATTCACCCCCTTTATGACAATTTCAACCTCATCAAGAATTGTTGAGACTTTAATTAAGAACCATAACTCATCGAAGGGAACCATGGGAAGCTCTGACAAACACACTTCTTCATTCTTTTACCTTTCCTCAACATTGGTTCTTTATCTTCATCCTCATTGAAGGTCAAATAGGAATTGAGAACAACGTTGGAGGTTCCCATGGTCATAGGAACCATGAGAACACTGACATACTTCTTTAAAATATAGCAACAGGAGCCCATCAGAGACAAAGGAGGAATCAGGAACAACACTCAACATGATAGCCTTATGGAAATTTCTTAGATTGGTAATTAATGAGGGGTCATACTTCAAAAGTTCCTAAAGCCTCTTCAACATATCCATTTTGTGTATATGCTACAATCATTACATTCCATGTTATCTTTTAAAAACTTGTTGACTTGTCTAACATGTTACCTACTTGGTGCATATGTACTTAGTAATCTCCTTCTATATAGCATCAACTAATGTTGTTTGCCACATGACATCAAACATGTTGAGCTTACTGACTTTTATATATAACTTAAGGTACACATGGGGTAGGTCAGCAATGGTGGGCCACATAGACATAAGTATAGGTGCTAGTGTCCTTACAAAATTTGAGTAAAGCCAATGAAGATGTTGTTAAAGGTTGACAAGTATTGATTTACAATAGTTAGTTGCATTTGCTTAAAATTTTGTAACACCTTTTCAATATTGAACATATCCTACAATCATGGCATTTTGTGACACCACATTTCTTTGAGGTGTTTTGTTGAACTTTGGTATATAAAGCTTGTTAAAAATGATAAGCATGAGTTAACATAAGAGAAAATGACTAGAACAAAGCATGGCAAGTTTGAGCCTATCACACTACAAGAAAAACCATAAATATTAATCATGAAGGACCTAAAGCTACTAGTTAAATGGCTAAAAAGATTGACATAATGCATGGCCCATTGTGCAAAATGGGATGTGTGCACTTAATTTGGCTACTAAGGGCCTTTTGCTTGCCCTCCAATCAAGGTTAGCCATGCATCCAATCGTTGGGAATTTTTGTAAAGCATAATGAAAGATGCGAGACAATAGAATAAAATATGTGAAAAACATGTTTACATAATGACCATAATGTTACTTTGAAGAAATACTTTATAAAATTTGCATGCATATTTTTGGACTCTCTGAAAAGATCGTTCACCATGTCTAGCCTATGTATGTCTGTAATTGCTCCTACTCTTTCGTGTGTATCCTCCAAAAATGGAAGCATTTCTCCAAAGCCCTATGTTGTGAGAGCCAATTTGCTTCCCTATAACAAGATTTTGTGTGCAAAGGTAAGACTAAGCTACCCAGCTAAGAGGAGACCTGTGAATCATTTGTTGGTGAGGGCAGAGAGCAAAGACGGTGCCATAGATGTACAAAATATAAAGGAAAAGAAGTTGAGAAATAATCAAATTATGCGGGCAAGACAACAAAAATTTCATCTTTTGGTAAACGCTTAATCAAATTTACTATGGATTATGATTTTTGTTTCTTCAATTTTGTAAAAAAATTTATTGTGAATATTATATTTGTTTCTTCAAATTTGAATTTTTTCAACTGGTTTCTTTTTTAATTGACCTAATGAACAACAATAATATACAAATTTCAAATTTCATATTTGTGTTTGGGGATGTTTTGTTTTGCAGGTCTTATGGATCCATTGTCTCCCATGAGAACAATGAGGCAGATGCTCAACACGATGGACCGACTATTTGAGGACTCGATCATGTTCCAGTCCACAAGGCCTACGAGAGACAATCCGGTGGGGGGTTCGAACCCCATGGGACATGATGGAGGATGACAATGACCTGAGAATGAGGTTCGATATGCCAGGATTGTCCAAGGAGGATGTCAGGGTATCCATTGAGGATGATCTTCTAGTTCTCAAGGCAGAGAAATAAAGCAAGGAGGAGGAGGACTCATGGTCTGCCAGAGGCTTCAACTCCTATAATACAGACTCCTACAATCTACCTATTTTGATCTTCATCACCTAACAAAGTATGCATTTAGGCCATGTAAAGGGTATTTATACGTCTTTGGCACTCTTATATGACAAAAGGCTTCAGAAAATTCTAAATCAACGTTTCTAATTATGTAGAAAACTGGAAATTAAATCTTGACCACGCAAAATCCTCAAACTTTCTTTAAATGGTGGGAGCTCCAGGTGGCATTTGTAGGTGGAAATTACTTTTAGGGTTTTGTAAAAACTTTTCATCGAAGATCTCTTGCAAATCCAATTTATGGTGGCATGTCTTTTCGGACTATTCTAAATTCCAAGCTCGCCTTGTCTTAAACAGTAAAAAGCGGTCGACGGAATCGAACGACAGGCAGACTTTCAATCGTCTCCAGTAAAAGGTGAACCGTAGATTTTCAAACTTAGCTTGCTCTTGTTCATATTGGATACGCCTTCAGCGTAAAATATGAGTTCGCACGCAGGAGGCTCAAGTTGGGAAGCAACATTCAAAGATCCAGTGGCTAGTCGGAAGAATGGCGATCAGACCCAAGAAGAGTGCCTCGCTCATGTTCCGCAGTGGGTTTTCGAGCAAGGATACTGGGTGGAAAAATTGCGGGATTCATGTTGGATCTGTTAGGGCAAGGAAAAAAATGGTCAACCTCATTATCAATCAATCCAACATGCATCTGGTTGGTTTGGTGGAGGGTTGAATCAGTGGATTAGGGGAAGATTTCCACAGCAATGGGGTGGTAAAGACCAGAGAGGGCAGTGTCATCCTTCAAGGTCATGTCATAAGCCTGTGAGGGAAAGGGTTGTGGGAGATGGAAATAGAACTGATGAAAGGAAAGGGTGGTTTGGGGAAATCAGAGGCATTCAAGGAAAAATGAATATTTGGGTGAAGAAGCCTAATGCTCGGGAAGCAAACCCTTTCACCCCTCCCGAGAGGAGAAGCAAGTTAATTTCGATCCCTCAATCATATTTTCAACAAAGATGGGAACATTTCAGCAAATTTGGAATGTTCATTAAATGGACGGGCAAAGAAGAGCCCAAAAAGAGGATCATTGAATGGTTTTCAGATCTCTTTGAAGGACGGGTGAGTGCCAAAGCCCTAGGCAATAATTTTTTTCTGTTAGAGTGCTTTGATCAAAGCACCAAAAAGAGAATCCTATTAGGAGAGCCTCTATTCTTTGAAGGGTTTTGTTTCTACAAATATGATTGGGAACCAAACTTCAATCCAATCCTGCATAAGCCCAAAAGATAGCCACACTAGATTAAACTAGAAATATTAAAGTATTGGAGTGAGGAGATACTGGAAAAAATTGGGGAATCCCTTGGGTATTTTATAGGATTTGAGGAAGATTTCTTTGTTGGAAAATCAGGGATACCAAAGATCTTGGTTGCCTTGGATTCAAACCATAGATTCCTAGACAATTTGGAGATCCTCACAACAAAAGGCAGTTGGCTTCAACAGATTGAAGTAGACACAAAGGGAGGTAGATGTCTCTTGAGAAAAATTTATATTGCAAGTTGTTCAAAAGTTGTGGGTAAGTCAGTGGACATTGCCATGGGGAGTTTGGGCAGGCCAGAATTAGGAAAAAAAAAAGGGGAGAAGGGCGATGGTCAAGTTAGGGCATCTGCAGAAAATAGGAAGTACCATTACAACCTAGAAGCCCAGGAGGAAGGAGAGATCATAGGAGAGGACCCCTGCCCAATCCCTATGCAGATGATATCAGAGATCCAGGATGAGTAGGTCAAATCCATAAATGATACAAATAACCTGGGCAATATAGAAGTTATATCTATAAAATCATAGGAAAAACATAGGCCCTTTGCAAGGAAATCAACGAGCAACTTTATATGGCGGCCCTAGGAAACCATGAGCTTGGTAGGTGTTGGAAATAGGTTGCCATTTAATTGCAAATCCTAAACATTAATTATTTCATGTATCTCCTAGATTCTTGGAATGTGTTCAACAACACTAAGATTAGGATGAGATTAATATTTGGATGAAATAAATCATGAAATTGACATTTGTATTTATTCCTAAATAATAGGAGCATGTGGGTGCACACATGGAAAGGTGAATCTCACCTTGTGTTCAGTTAACTATACAGAGTAACAGTTAACACTTCTGAATGCATGTAAAGATCCTAGGAGTTAGGATTCGGTGTTTGCATGCTTGAAGTTCAGTTAAAAGTTCGCTTAAGTTCGGGCCGATCGATCGTACCGGCCGAATCGGGCTTAGTTTAAGCTTAGCGTCTTCGGGCCGGGCCTACCGGCCAGTTCTACCGCCGTTCAGTTCGCTTTAGTTATCTCGGGCCTGTATGCAAGTGCATGCGTTGCATGCATGTTGGTTACTTTGAGCTGTGCCGTAGTTAGCCTCAGCTAACTTGTAATGCATGCATAATAACATTGGTTTATGACGATAACAAGGACTACTTCCGCATCAAGGGATGACCATTCTTTAAATGGTGTTGAGTAAATGCCAGCTAATGTGCTACACTTGGAAGTCAACTTGGGCACCCAAGATGCTTTAATATTGGAATTAACTCCATCACGCATGATACAAGTTATTTCCATGGCTCAGTTAAGTAGCTTTAATTGTGGGCGCCATCTTTGAGGAATAGCTTTGGAATTATCACCGAAGTGAAGGAGAAGTTGTAGCTTCAGTTTGGGACACCCAAATGCATGATGCACATGTTGTAAGCTTTAGTCTTCACTGAAGAACTCTACTTGAAGGAATATGGCGTACCTTTTCAAGGGCTTGAGATTATGCATTATAATTATCACCATTTGATTATTACAAGGTTGCATATTGTCTATATATCTCATTCAAGTTGAATAGAGTTGGGGAGTTGTTATTGCAGGTGTGAAGAAGATTGTGAAAGACAAAAGAAGCATTCTCAAGCAAGAATTGGAGCTATTGTAATTCAGAGTTTGAATAATAGAATAATTCTTGGTGGAGTTTTTTCCCGAAAGGGTTTCTCCACGGTATATCTTGTGTGAAACTTCTATTATCCTGTCTAGTTCTTCTATATAATTCTCTCTACATTCTACAACAGTAAAATGGATTAATCAAGATAATCATCCACAAAGAATATATGTAACAAAGAAAAGACTTAATTAGAACAACAATTTTGAAGTTTTATAGAGTATTAAGCTAAGAAAACACCTCATTTTTCAACAGTAGGTAGGTCCTAGCAAGAAATCAAGACAATAAGGTTCCTCAGGCTCTTCAAGTTGAAAGCTTAGTTCCTCAGATTAATGCTTTGGAAGAGTCTCTAGCAAATGCTTTGACAAAATATGATGAGGAAGTCTTCTTTGCACAGGATACAACTAAGGAGGAAATAGAGGTAGTTAATGACCTATTAGGCATTACAAGGCCCCCCTCCTCTGATGATGAAAGTTATTAGAAAGAAAAAAGAGAATTGATTCAAAATATTTTGGAATTGGATGCCTTGGAAGGACATAACACTGATCCATTTAAGGATAAGTCTGATAAGGAGAGAGTTCTGATGACAGAGAAAATTGGAATTCATCAAATCCCCTCTGAGAAGACAAAGGAAAATTGTGGTAAGGACCTTTCTAAGAAAGGGGTAGGAAGGAAATCCCTAGTAGAATTGAGATCTAAAGATGGGAAAGTTGTAGGTAAGATCAAGATAACCTCTTTACTAGATTCTGGGAAGGGAAGCCCCCTTCCCAAGGAGCCATAATACTCCTATCATGGAACGTTAGGGGCCTAAATTCCCCTAACAAGAGGTGTCTAGTCAAGCAAAGGATCGACCTGACTAGAGCATATATAGTTCTGATCCAGGAAACAAAGCAATCAGAAGAAGAGGTTAAGTCACTCTTTAAAAGTTTTAGACATTGGAAAGTAGTGGTTGTCCCAGCTATTGGTGCATCTGGGGGTTTGGCCATATCCTTGAATGCAGAAAAAGTTAGCTTTGATGGCCTAGCCAATGGGAAATTGTGGCTTAGTGGGAAGGTTAGGAGACTAGAGACAAATTTGCAATTTGCAGTCATTAATGTTTATGGACCAGCTTCATGCTTAAGTAAAAGAGCTTTGTGGTATGAGTTGGATGGTCATATGTCTTCGCTTCAAGAGAAACATTTCA
>VDFB02311653.1:0-28401 GCA_007258455.2 Sequoia sempervirens
AAGCATTTATGAGCCAAAATCCAAATCACTAGCCCATGGCATATTTTGACAAGAAGATGTTCCTTATCAGGCTTCAACTTTCATCAAACATCAATCCAAGTAATCACTATCAGTCGCATCTAATTCTCACGTCAAACACACATCAAATCATTTGAACAAATTTTGTTCCAAACCAAGCTTCAAAAATCCTGATCAATCAAATCAAATCGATCCATCATCATCTTGGGATATCCATCCCAATCCTTGTGTTACTTAACACTATCCTTGCATTGTTGTGCATCCTCAACAATGTTATCATCATCAATCCTGATCAATCAATCCTTGCATTGTTGTGCATCCTCAACAATGTTATCATCATCTATACCAATCAATCAAATCCTTGCATTGTGCATCCTCAACAATGTTATCATCATCAATCCTTATCAATCAAATCCTTGCATTGTTGTGTATCCTCAACAATATAATCATCATCATCAATCCATTGATTTGATCAGTCAACCTTAGCTTGGTCTTCAATAGAATCTCAAACAGAGCACTGATATCATCATACACATCCATATCCAAATCGTCAAAATCATGGGAAAAGTCCAAAAAACATCCAAAACATCAAAAAAATCCAAAAACATTCATAAAAATTAAAAAAATATCAAAAACATGGTATATGAACTACGTCGTCTCTGAGCTTAAACGTAGGAAAGGCTAATCTTTAATCAGTCCTTGAGACATCAAAACACAAAAACATTCAAAAAAAAAAAATCCAAAAACATTAAAAAAAACATCAAAATCCAAAAACAGCCTCAAAAGATTCCAAAAAATGTCAAAAACATCCAAATATTTGAAAAAATCCATCTGTCCCCATCTTGCATTCACCCACGATAATAAATCATCCATAATAAACTGATCATCACCTTCATCCTTTGGCAACATAAACAAAAACAATCACAACAATCAGCAAAAGCAAGCTTCAATCATAAAATGAAAAACAAACAACAAATCTTTTAAACGCAAAATCAAACTCTCGATCATTCGCAAACATGTCAATTGACCTTATATCATTCCGACAATGGGCATAATTTTGGATCACTTTGGATTCTTATCCTATCAAAACAAATCCCTTTGGCTAGAGATATGAAGAACATTGACTTGTTTGTGTAATTGATCTTTTCTTTTGATTTATCTTATTGCACTCATTCCAAGGACCTCTCAATGATATCCAAACAAAGGACTTAGAGAGATAGGAATGGGGCAACAATTATTATCTTTTTGTTTGTTGTGCTTGTTCGATGTTCTTGTAAAATAACTTGGCGAATACTTGCTTTGTTAGGTACTTCCTAGCAAGGTTTTCGTATGTCAAGTGTGAACAAGAATACTCCTATCTGTTTGTTGAGTCAAAGTCCATCACACTAGGTACAATGCCATCCTAGTTCTTTATACCTTGATTCATCGTATCTACATGTGTTATCAAACATAAGGTAAGTAGCCCTTTTAAAATCCCAATCCTTGATAAGAAAATCATCCATCTATCATCATCATTTCTCATCATCATTTCTCATCATCATCTCTCCTAATGTTGGCTTGTTGGATCCTCTTGTCATCATCTAATTTCTTCTTTTCCGCACTAACATCGTGTCATGAATAGTTAATCATCATCACCGGTGCATACATCTTTCATCCACAAACCATCAGCAATAGGCATATCATTCATATCATACATAATATGAAACATCAATCATTTCACATGCATTGCATTTGCATCATCATCATAATATAGATCTGTTAGTCTAAGAATCTGAATAAATCATACATTTCCATAATCATAGCATAATCCATCTCATCCATCATCACATCATATCACCATTTAAGATTTGTTATTCTAAGCATCTTAAAATCATCTCATTTTCATCATCATCAATAACCATCCATTTTGAACCTCTTTATCATGAGATCGACCCTCAAATCGAATCTTTTCGCTCAATCTCTCGAGGGGGAAATGTACCAGTGTACTTCTTTCCACTGGGGCATCCAAAAAATCAATTTTTTTTAAAATTTTGATCACAACAAGTTTATTGTTTGAACCAATGCAACAAGTACATTGCTTCAAAGAGGGGAAAAATGTAGACACATGAAATTAGCATCGTGCACTCAATTCACGTTCATCCACTCATTAAATAAATCAAATTCACATTCATCCATTCATCAGGTAAATCAATTTCAATCTCCTAAAGGTCATCAACTTCATTTAATTTAATCTTAACATTATCACCCTTAGCAAAATAAATCAAATATTTATTTAACTAAATCTTTATCATCTTTCATCTCCTTTTTGATTTAGTTTAATCTTTAAATCTAAAGCAAAACGTTCAAATCACCTAATCCTCTTTTTAATTAACTAAATTGGGATTAAATCTAATCTAATGCATGTCACATTCTCTAGATATTCCCACTTGCACAAATAAATTAATTTATTGATTTATTAAATCCAACATTTTCCATCAACATGGCATCTTTGAGGAATATTCCCTCAAGTTTGAATTCAAAAACAAGTGGACATGTACATCCAACAAGTCATTTATGAGCTCTTACATGGCTCTTACATGTCGCTTGCTCAAGTCGAACTCAACATTAACTCTCAAATTCAAATTTGAATTTCCCCCTCTTGGGCACATTTCCCAAATCTTGCACACTCCTCAACCACTCACAAGTTGACAAGTGGCCTCTTTTCATTGGCTTATTTTTTATCCCACATTGCTCCCTCTTGATCACTCTTAGCAATTAAAAATATATAAATCAAAGGCTTCTTTCTTCACCAAATCCTCCACAATTTCATCCACAATCCTATGAAAAGTCATTCTCTTAAATTGAGAACTGATTTTTCCCATCTTACTCCATCATCATCATTGGCATTATATCATTTAGCTTATCTATCAAGGGTTGGGAAAGGGCTATTTTCCACAATAGCACCAATCCACTATGAGATAAACATACTTCATGCTTTTCATATGCTTATTTAGCTTACTTTTTGTCATTTGTTTGCATTTGGAAGCATTGATGTATTATTTCATAGAGATGATGTTATTTGCTTTGTTTTAAACTAACCATGCTAATGTATTGGAGGTTTTATCAAGTTGTAGATTTCACCATCATACAATGCCTTCTTATAATTAAACAATTTTTTGTAATTTATTTAATTATTGTTCAACTTGGCTTTTTCTAATTTTAAATAAAAACACTTATTTAAAATTCTCCCACTTTCCTTTTTCTCTCCAAGTAAATAATTTGAAATAATTATTTATTGTCACATGACCCTGCCACTTTTGTATTAAATTAATTTTTAATTCAAAAGGTCAACATCACCTCTTGAATCAAATAATTTTAAATTCTTATTTAATTCTCCAACAACTTTGTTTTCCATGCCCAATATCTTCTTGTCACATGCATCCTTGACCTTTGATTTTATTTTCCTAAATTAAAATCTCGGCCCTCTACTTCAAATTTTAACCTAATTTTTCCCTAACCCTAATTGCTAGTTGTCATAGGCAATTTCAACCTTTGATCTTAGGGCTTTCTCAACTTTCAATCCTAGCCATTCACCCAAAATTGATTTTTTTATAAAAAGGCAATGTCAACCTCATTTGGGGACTTTTATCATCTCTTGACTTCATCACTTCATCATCTCACACTTCATGCTTTAGAATTTAGGCTTCCACACTTCTTCTTGCTTGTAGAAATCTGAGTACACTTGCATTTTAGATCAAATCCTTCAATATTTGCTTAGGTATTGTCATAGTCATAGTTTCTCACAAGAAATCTAAGGGAAAACATCATTTTGCAGCAAATGGAGAGGGGCAATGAAGGTCAATCATGGAGGGCATGAAGGTTGTTTAGTGAAATTATTCCTTTTTTATGTTATTTTCCTCCTTTGTGCTTCATTGTTTAGCTAGGGTTTTGTTTTAAGCATTTTTATTTCATGCTAAACTAGATTTTTACCTTAATTACATTGGTGAACCTAACAAATTTTGAGGAATTTTGGAGTTGGATACTTTTTTTTGCATGTTTTGTTAGCTTTTTGTTGTAGGTTTTGCATCATTTTGGACAAAACCCTAGTTTTCAAAGATTCAACCATATCTATCAAACACCTAGAGATATTTTCACAAAAAAAAAAAAATCAGGTTGGGGACAATATCAAGAACTCCCAATCTGAAAATTAGATTTTTTGGAGCTATTTTTAATTTTTTATAATTTTTTTGTTAGTTTTCATGAAAAATCAATTTTGAGAACAAATTAGCGAATTTTTCAAATATTTTTACATTTATGGAAATCTCTCTGAATTCTAGTAGGTGTCTATTTTTTATGTTTTTAATTTAGATGAAAAAGAATTAGAAAAAAATAGATCTTTGAAAATGAGGGTTTTACAAAAGAATTATTATATCTCACAAACGGTTGCAAATATTTTCACAAAAAAAAATCTACAGATTTGGGATGATTTCAGGCGCCTTCATTCCAAAAATCAGAATTTTTGGATTGGTTTTGATTTTTTTATGATTTTTCATAAAAAAAATAATTTTAGATGGAAAACAACAAATTTTTCAAATTTCTTTACATTTTTGGAAAGCTCTAGAAATTTCAGTAAGGGTTTGTTCTTCGTGTTTTTATTTTTGATGCAAAAAACATTTCCAAAAATTAGATTTTTCTTCACTATCTAACCCTCTAATATTAGTGATCAATTATCTTATTAGGGTTTTGGCTTTGTTGTTGGTTTTGTGAATGTGTAAAAAAAAAAAAACTTCAAAGGACATGTTGGATCAAGTGGACAAAAAATTTGGAGCTAAAGAAATTCTAGGTGCACACATTTTATCTTTCACCTCTAATCATTACTTGTCAACACACTTCAATTTGGGGTTTAAAACAAACATCTTGTTTGCAATCCCACTTTGAAATTGGGCTTAAAAATAACCATTGTCTTCCATCACACATTTTTTCTTTGGGTTAAAAAGAACAAGTGCTTCAATTGTTTGCTTACACACATTTCATTTCTAAAGGGAAATTAACAACTATGATTGTGAATCAAATGTGTGTGTCCTCCAAAACACCTCACTTGGTTGACTTTTTTCATATGCTTCTTAGGAGGCCTACTTTGGAGCACGCACCCCTCCAAGGGATGACCTCAATCAAGGTGTGAATTCAAAGACACATCTCTTTGTGAGTTGAAATCTTGTCACTCTTGGCTAAGCCCAAAAGAACTTTATACCTTTGGAAAGTGAAGGTGAAGGGTGGGTTACCCCTTTCTCCCAGTCGTGTGGTAGGATTTTACTTTCAAATTATACCTATTCAACCTCGTGCAAACTAGATTGAGACCTAATTGGCCATACTCCATTTGACTAGTCATAGAGCTTGTTGATGTGTCTTCCATGTGTGCTTGTTTAATAATCATCATTACGTTCTTCAAATTTCAAAATTCAAACTTTCTTATGTGTCTTGCATTAGTGATTCATGTGTGTGCATGTGTGATCATTCATTTAAACATTGCCATATCAAGCTAAACACCAAGCACATAAAGAAAATTCACTCTACATGTTCTTCTAACACATTCATATTGAATCACTTTCATCCTAATCACCCTTCTTAGCCACATCATATCCACTTCATCCTAATCATATCCTACTCATCATCCCTAATCATTCCACCTTGTCCTAATCACATCCTACTCATCATTCATTCATCCTAGTCATCATCCTCATCAATCCAATTCATACAATTGTGTCATTGCTAATCATATTAAAGTCATCCCAATCCAATCCAAATCATATCCTTGTCATTCTACATCATATCTTAATCATCCTAGTCATTGTCCTAATCAATCAAGTCACCCAATATTGTCATTCCACATCATTCCTAATCATTATATCCAAATAATTATCCTAATCATCATTTCACATTGATCTTGTCCTACCCATTCCTTATCATAGTCCAATCATATCATCATCATTTAACTTTCATTTTAACCATCAAACCTAATCATTCCTAATCATCCAATCTTATCATCTCAACATCATCAGTAACCTAGTCCTAGTCAATCAACACTTGTCAAAATGGCCCTAATTATAAACAAGCCCAGCTATAATCCTAATCCCAAGATCATAGTTCAAGGGGGCTATCCCTCTAATGCAAACAATGAGACAAAAACTAAGCCAAAGATCATAATTCATGGAGGCCCTCTTCTTAGTTCAAACAGTGAGACAAAACCAAAACCTAAAATCATACTTCGAGGGGCTCCTCCTGCCACCTCTAATGATGACATGAACTATGTTGTATACCTTGAGGAACGAATTGACATGAAAGAACTTAAACACATGTGTGACACCATGCCCACATTAAAAAAAAATTCATAGCATCCCAACTTCAAAACCTCCTTCAAACACTTCACCAAATACCCCAAACCCTAGACCACCAAACCATACAAAGACTTCAAACCCTCTTGAAATTTTTTCAACAAATTAAATCACCTCAAATCCAACACCACCTAGCTCAATCCAATCAATTAATTTCCACTTGTCAAATCCAACAACCACAACATCATCCCCTATCTATTCATTATCAACCAATTCCACCTCAACCTTATGTGACATACCCTTCCACCTCGTACCAATCTAATTCATCCACTTCTTCACATGTCAATGGTACATCAACCTATCAAGCCAAATCACAAAAACCACATGTGAAATTAAGTTCTACCTTGCAACAAGGCCAAACTTCCTCATGTTCTAATGCAACCATTGACAATGGGAACACTAATCTAGGTCATGCACTCAATAAGTATTTCATATCACTATCCAATCAAAATCCTATCCTAAAGCCACCATTTTCTAGTCCTAATCCAATGGTCCCTAAACTTTCCAATGCATTAACCCCTTCATTACCCTTACCATCCTCTAATCTTCTTGCCAATACATCAACTCCACATCCTCAGTACAAACATTACAAAAGTAAACATGTGGAGTTTCCCAAATCGACCAACCCATTCAATCCATTCACTCCTCCATCCAATCAAAATTAAAACCCTAAGCCAACACCTTCCACCCGTACACCTATAAAGGATGTCACCCAAGGGCTACAAGAAAGGAGTCAATTTTCACCATGTCATTCAACACATATACTTGAACATACAAAAGAGTCCTCAAACATCATCCCAAGTCCTTCAATCCAACCATGTCATCCACAACCCATTGAGCCAATTCAAGAGTCTCCCCTCATAAGTCCAAGTCACCCTCTATCATGCTCCTATGTTGTTGACCATCAAGAACATGTCAAGTCTCTCCATGAGAAATTCCCTTCCACCTCCCTTCAAATAAGTTGTGAGGTATGTCAATAGCACAATCCTAAACATGAGGAAACATTACCTCCTCATCCACATAAATATCAACACACCTAATGCTATTTATGATCAAGCTCCCATCTTTGATCAAGATCTCTTTTATGATCAAGAAGACCATGATAATCCTCTTAGCTAACTTTATACATTCCATGGTCAAGAGCTTCCCACCTCACCCATCCATGATGCACAAACATCCACTTCCCATGATGAGACAAGTGGATCCCAAGCAAACATAGGGGATCAAACCAATACCTTGGATCTTAGTGAACACAATACTAATCAAGATCGTAATGATCCTTCCACATCCACCATCGACCCTATTTAAAAGCCACCATCATATCCACTCAACTTATCTGCTTTCATCCATGAGTTTTCCTCCTTAGGACATCAACAACCATTGTCCATCACTTTGCCTACTTCGTCCAATAATCAACTCAAATCTAGTTTCCAAACTACACATAGTCCCATAGTCAATCGCATGCTCAAAAAAATGAACTATCAAGGAAAAGGCTTAGGCCTTCTTAAACAAGAAATCTTCAAGCCTATACGTGTCAAAGTCCCTCCTCCATGCTCATATGGGATTGGATACACACCCCAAGGTCAACAACCTAATGATGTTGATACTTCCTCCATCCATCCTAAGTCCCCTTTCCACCACAAGCCTTATCATATTGCCAAAACATATGTTCCCATTCCACCTCCATTATCCTACAAGTGTCAAAATCATGTGACCATACACCTTCCACCATCCAATTTACCCCCACTTCTTCCAACTCTACTTATCCCTCTATCCACTTTGCCACCATTGCTTCCAACAACTAATATCCCAATCATTCATAAATACCCTAAATATCCTAGTCATGACCAACAAATACACACATTGTGTAAACATAAAGCTTCCACTCATTCCATCTACCCCATGGGATTGAAAAATAATCATTTGGATAACTCCTTTCATATCACCAAAAATTCTAAGGGTCCTAGTCCCTTAGGGTACAAATGCAAGAAACCAAAGAAAAATACATTAAAAAATCCACCCAAACCCATACCTCCAAAAGAAAGTCAAAAACTAAAATGATATGGGTTCCTAAGAAAAAATGCAAGTCAAATGAGGCATCCACCTCTCAAAAATCCCAACCATCCTCCTCCACTCCATCAGTCATATTCTTCTGGGTTGGGTTCCGGGCGATATCAGTCCTAGATTTTTAAGAAAGGATCATCTTTGGGCCCCCGAGACATTAGGTCAGTCTTTTTAGGTTTGTCAAAATAAAATCATGACTCAATCTTTGATAAATCAAGACAAAGTCATTGGTCATGTCAAACTATGAGGTCTCTGAGTGTATGATGTAGGAAAGGCCATCAATCAATGAGCCCCTAAGGCCACACTAGGTCAGTCCACTAGGGTTCACATGAAACTACACTAACACACATGTCAATTATCTTCAAATCAAACAAATTATTCCAAAATAAGATGACTCCTAAGACAAAATTTGGCAATCATTCAACATTTTGGTCAATTTTGTCATGTATTCAACTTTGGTCAAAGTAAATCAAAACTAGTCAAATTGTCAATTCTTGGTTATTCTTCAGATGTGCCATTCTGAAAAATAGCCCTTGTCATTTATTTATGCCTTAGGATGTGTCCTTCCTAGGCATCATCACTGTCATCTAGAATTTTGATGGATTCTCTTGGAATTTGAGGATCCATCCTCTCGACATGAACATCATTCAAGATATGCCCTTCCTGAATTTGGCATTACCTGGCATTCGTCACCTTGACATCAAAACACTTGACATTCAGACACACTTGGAACACACTTGACAAACACTTGGAAAATACTTGGGAAACACTATTTTTTCATTTTTTCCTTTTATTTTTCATCATGCCACTAGTTCCTTAAGGATGTGTTGGCAATAGGATTTAGAGGAGCAATGACGTGTCATGATGATTGTATTGTCTTGTCTTTTTCAAATAGTCATGTTGCTAGTTCCTCGAGGATGTCCTCACAATAGGATTTAGAGGAGAAATGACATTTCATGACTTTTCTTTCTTTTCTTTCTTGTTCTTGTGGTTGATTGTGACAAAAATACTAGGGTAGTAATGCTATGAGTATGAGTTACAATCATCCTTTTCTGTGACTGCTTGTCTCATGTGATGCTACAACCTTGCACACCATTGATCTACATCATATCATGGTGTTTTTTGGCCATTACAATAATCCTCCCAATGACGATTAAGAGAAACAACTATTAGTTCTTTGGTAATATGTTGAAAGATTCTCTCTCCACACTAACATCCATCTCCTTCTATCTGGTTGTTTCTCCTCTTTCATCTCTTGATGATATCCTGTGACATACAAAAACATAATTCCGTACATGATAATATAGACACTGCATTAGTTCATCACACACATTTACATATATCCATTCACTTAGTTGCATTGCACATTAAACATTCATTAAGACATGCATTCATTAACATTCATTTCATATATTTGCATCAATGTCATTTGCATGAAATGGACATCATGAACAATTTTCAACATCACATATAAGTGCATTGAACATTTCCATACATTATCCATATATATATTGTCATACATTAACACATCTATAATCTTAAACATGGCATTCATTAGAGTCAAAACATTATGTATCCATATAGACATCATCATCATCATCATATACACATCATACATAACATAATATCATCATGGAATATAAGCATAAATAACCATCATAACTGCATAAAATAACATATAACATGCATCATCATAATCATCATCATAAATGCATACATCATAGACATAATTAAATCATAATGCAACATCACATAACATAAAGCATATAGGATGCACAAAAATTAGACCAAATATATAATCTCAAAAACCATGTCATAGGATAGAGTCATGAGACATCCCAAAAATAGAGCTCACAGTCTTGATGGTCAACATATAAATGTCATAATGTCTCAAATATAACAAAAAAATAGCAATAACAGGGCCCTAGGTTGTGCTCTCCTCATCCTCTCATGGAGAAGATCGAGGTGATTGGTGACCTGTAATAGGAACTGATGGCATCATGGACATGGTAGGAAGAGTCTGTGAAGATGATGGATATGTAACCGGTGGCTGGCTATGCTTTGAAATGTGCCCTAATGTAGATGAACCATGGATGTGGCTGGATCTCTATCCCAAGGAATACCTGTGACTATGATGGTACCGGTGACCTGATGAATTCCCTAAGGAGGTAGAACCACCTACACTACTCTGACTGCGGCTACTATGTGTCTAACTGCTACTTCTTGACCCACTCCTTGTATTGCTCTAAGATCTAGATGAACTAGGCTCTCCTTACTTTGTCGTCACTTCTCTCTCATACAACATCTGATACTAGCCCTAGCTAGCACTGAAATTTTTCAACTCTCTAGCCACATCCCCAATTGGTCTGGCACATAACTCTGCAAACTTCACACACCAGCTTTGCGCCTCCTATCATTGAATCTCAACCTGATCCTGCTCTACTCGCGTGACCTCTAACTTCACCCATAGGGATCTAATCTATGTTGTAGCCTCATCTAGTCTCCACTACATATCAACCAATCTATGATCAATAGTAGCATCATGTGGAAAAGGTGGTCCTCTGGGTATGTCATCCTGTCCCTCCACCATATACTCTCTAGGTTGTCTCTCTGCCTCATCCATATCATCCTCACCACCAATGTCCAGCTCCTCATCATCGCCCCCAACTTCCTCTTCCCTTCCACTAACATCTAGGGCCTCCTCTCCTATGTGAACCTTGGCCTCCACCTCTACCTCTAGCCTAACCTCTACCTCTGGCTACTCCTCCTCCTATCAGACTCCCTCATACCTCTCCTCCTCCTCTACTACCTTAGGTATCGCATCTAAGGACACCCTCTCAACATGCTAGTGAAATCTCCTACCCTACCTCTCACCATCTCCTCCTCTCCTCCTCATCCCTCCACCCCCACCATCTCCCCCATCACCTTTGTCATCACCTATGCCATCTCCTCCACCCCTCCCCACATCTCCTCTCCCCCCATCTCCTTGGCCTCCATCCCTCCCCCTTGTCATTTCGCCATCTATGCCTCCTCAGTTTCCTTGCCGCACCTATGGTATAATTGAACATCGATCAACTATTGCTGTCCCATCTGGGTCTATCAAGGGTTGTAGCCTATGTTCCTACCACCATGTATCAAAATTTGTAGTCATACCAAGATCCGCTAGACCCCCACTCCATGCCCACTGCTATGCCACCAGCCCATCAATATGTTGCTCTGCCAAAGGCACTGGAATAGATGGTCCCCATATGGTCTCCTAGAATGATCTGGCATACTCCATTGTCCCCACTGTCACATCCTATCACTCACCAAGCTGCTATAATACCCACTGGGGAAGGTAAAACTCACTAATAAGCTATGACTGTACAATGCGACCAATAAGGTATCATAACTATTTGTAGAATGCTAAATGATCACCCTCTTCGGCCCACTATGCACAATCTCTGTACGACCTCTAGACAAATGCCATCAAAGTATCAATCTAATGCTGCCAGTATCCTATCTCCCCAACTCTAGTATGTTGTAGGGCACCAACATATAGATAAACATATGGCATCCCCTCAACTAGTTGTCGTCTTTGAATAGGAGGACAAAAGACGGGGATATGCTCCCAAGCCTAGGTCATTAGCAATGTAGTCCTGTACCTGATATTGGTTGCACCTCTATATGCCACCTCATGCAACTAATGATAAAGCATACCAAGTATACATGGCCCCTAGGAAAAAATAGTCTTGTCATGCCTCAACCTCGCAAGCACATCTCCCCATCTGATAGGGAATTTGTGTCTACGACAGTCTAGAATCAAGACACCAACAATCAGCATGCATAACATTGTATTCCATCATGGATAATGCTCTGCCATGAACTTCCACTGAATTTCATATCCCTCAATGCCCAATCCCGCACCATCATCAGCCCCATAATTCTCGATAATCACCTTTTGTCCCTAGTGTGGATCATAAACAACCCCCTCTCCTTTGATAGGACAACACAAAAATCCTGTACACATCCTCTAGCATCATGGTGGCCTCTCCTATCAACAAGTGGAATGAAGACGTCTCTGAGTGCCATCTCTTAGCCAATGTTGTCAATAGTCCCCTATTTTCCTGGACAATGGGCATATAGGTCACATAATATAATCCTATTCGTATCAGTCGTCTTTGCTCATTGTCTCACAGTTGATCTCTAAATGCATATGTGGATGGCCTAAACTCACATGTGTAAATCAGTGGTAATTATTTCTGCACATGCAGAAACAAGAGTTAGCACATCAATAAACATCATTGTTATCATCTATCTAATAAAAAAGAAGTAGAAACTAAGTCTAAAAAAATTCAACCCTAGTCAAATTCAAATGCATCACATCAAAGGAAATTGTGTTGTGCTAATTCAATTGCATCATTGGGATCTTCATTTGCATTGTGACAGATCGATTGCATCGCACAAGCTCACAAATGCGTCATTTTATAGCACACGTGTCACTTGCTAATCATATGTATCATTATCATAACAATTATGTTGAATGGCCTCGTGCTTGTGTCATGATTGGCTGATTGTGTACCTATCCTTATCATTTTCATTGCAAAATGGCGAATGTGTCACAACAGTCAAAAAATGTGTCACTTTAAAACTAAACCTATCCGACCCCTTGCATTTGAGTCGTGACACATCAAATGCGTGCAACAAGAATTCAAATGTGGCTTACATGAATGTATATGTGTCACAATGCATTCATTGACCTAACTTTAAACCCCTAAAAATCATGTAAAATGATGAAATGATGAAGTGGGTTATGGGTATTTGCTGGTGGCTTTGTGCCCTCTAGCCGTTTGCAAGTCCGTATAACTAGAATCACCATCTTTGCGTGAAGTCTCCTCTCTCTAACCTCTCAAATTTCCAAAGGTAAAAGTGAAAATGAATTGACTTTTTACCCATTTTGAACCTATTTATAGGGTAAAAGTAGGATTTTCTTGAATATTTTATTATTGGAGGCTCATTTGACCAAATTTGACTAGCCCTATTTACTGCCCTAAACACGTCAAAGGCCAAAACTAATCACACCACTAATTTTCTGATCATTAAATTGACTTATCAAGACACTTTCCAAATTTTCTATCATCGAGCCAAAATTTGAAAATTTTCTTGAGGGGCATAGATACTTCGTACCTTCATTGGGGCATGTTTTTGATTGAATTTTCTTTGTCACAATGTGATAGGCTGCATTATGGCAAAGAGGGGCAAAATTTAGACGCATAAAGTTGACCTAGGCCTCCAAGTTCTATTTTCTCCATATTCTTCTCAACATAATTAAAATATTTAATTATGTCCTATGGTCCAATTTCAATTATTAATTAAATAATTCATAATTATTTAATTAATTCATGTCTTTTATTCCTCTTGATTATTGAAATAAATAAATTTTATTTATTTATTTAAATACGTAATTAATTTCTAAATGTCTTCTCATAATTAAATAAGTTCCTTAATTTAGTTAATTATTGTACACCTTGACATTCTCCTAATTTTAAATAAAATTATTTAAAATTGTCCCACTTTCTAATTTTCTTTCTCTTACTAAATAATTTTAAATTAATTATTTATTGTCACATCGCCCCACCTTTTTGAATTAAATTAATTTTTAATTCAAAATGATAACTTTCTTCCATAAATCAAATAATTTCAAAATATTATTTGATTTTCCAGCTCTTTCTTTTTTCATGTCATTCTTATCTCCTTGTCACATGCAATTTTCTCCATTTATTTGATTTTCTAAGATCAAATCTTGACCATTCATTTCAAATGTTTTCCTAACCCTAGTTGTGGGTTGTCACATTCAATTTTAACCATTGATCTTAGTGCATTTTTCAATCTTCAATCTTGGCCATTTAGCCAAAATTGACTTTTCTATAAAATGGCAATTTTGGCCTCATTTTAAATACTTTAGACACTTCATCTCTTGACATTGTGATTTCATGCTTTAAACATTTTCATGCTTTAGGCTTACTTCATAGTTGCATACTTGCATTGTGTAGCATTTAGGATAGAATCCTTCAACATTTGCTTAGGTATTGGCATAGTCATAGGTTGCTCATCACAAATCTAAGGCCAAACATAATATTGTTGCAAATAGAGAAGGTGCAACGAAGGTGATTCATGGAGATTGAAAAAAATTGGTGAGATCTTTCTTTCTTTTCATGTTCTTACTCCTTTGTTCTTCATTTCTCTGCTTTGGGTTATTTTTTTTATGCTTATAATGCTAACCTAATAATTTTCCCTAAGCTACAGTGCTAAATTGTGGAATTGCACCTACGTGCAATTCTGCGACATTACATTTTTCCACCACTTTAGTGGGATTGATTTTAGAAAAAAATAGCCACACTAAAGTAGGGAAGATAAATTTTATTCAAATTTAAAATTTTATGGATTTGCGTGTCAAGAAAAAATTCCTTAGAGGTCACTGAGGTTGAGCTAGCCAGTACCAAAGGTGCCCCCTAGTAACTGATCTCAACAAATAGTGCAATATTGGCTGTGAAAAAACACACCAAATTATGCCCTGTAAAACTCAGATTTTAGGTCAATTTTGAAAATCAGAAAAATCTACCATGGTGAGAAGAATGGTCAAGAAAAAATTTGATGGTTCAGAAGAAAAATATGGTAAAGAGGTGATTAGATGCCCCCTCTTAAGTTTTCCCCCAGCTAAGTGGAGTAAATTCATGATAAAATGGGGTGCCACAAATTCCAAGAAAAATGGACCCCAGGGGGGCCTATATATACCTAGGTGGGCCTCTAGAAGGGTCATTTTCACTATTCACTATGAGGAAATTGCTGACTTTTGTGAAAGAAAAGTCAGCAAAATACCGAGTAGGAGGGAGTACGAGGTGCCGAGTCTAGAGAAATTGAGAGAGGATATCATCGAGGGTCACGATATGGACTAGGTTAGTCTTGAAACCTTGCTTATAGTTCATTTTAATATGTTTTTAGGAATTTTTTCCATCTTTAGTTGTGCAGGTATCTTTTTTCTGTGAATATGCCTAAAATACGTTGTAGCATTTCATGTTTGTGCTTCCATTATGTGTATACATTGGCATCCTAAAGGCTTCAATGGTGGAATGGGACATATGGGTAGTGTTCAGATGTCTGCGTGGTGTGCAAAAGTCTACAACAAAATTTTCTTTCATGTATTTTTTCCAAAATCTCATGTTCTGACTTAAAATTTATTCACTTCTTATAGGACTATCCTAAGATATGGGAGCATCTTGAGGGGAAAGCATATTGAGTGGTTCATGAGCAAAGGGATAGCCTTAATGAGGATGAGGTCACCCATCTACAGCAGGTCGGTCTCTGGCATGCATTCACCATGCTAGAGATGCAATACCACGAGCAAATGTTGATGTCCCTGATGGAGCGGTGAGATGTGACCACATCATCTTTCTAGTTTCCTATTGGAGAGATGAATATCACATTAGAGTATGTTTATTAGTTTCTCGGACTCCCCACCTATGGGTGGAAGGTGGAAATAGACAACACCCAGTCAACACAGGAGTGATCAGAGGATGTCCTCTACTGCTGAGGGTGGACCAACGACAGTGACAGCATAGGGAATATTTACACACACTAATAGGATTGGGCGTAGACCACTACACCCCTACAACATCGCGTGATGGTTATGACTATGGTCATTTGGGTCACTATAGATGGGTGAGGCTCTCATGTGCATGGGGGCCTCATCCATACCATTTGTGAGATGGTCGAGCACAAGACTGTCTTTGTTAGGGGGCACAACATGTTGGTGCACCTATACGAGGAGCTAGGGTAGTACGTTCACTATCTCTACTCCAACCTCACAACATACAAATTACTGTAGGTGTAGGATTTTTCCCACATCATGTGCACAAGGCTGGTTAGGTTCCCATAGAGGTGACTGTACACTATCCCCATGGCCCATTGGTATGAGGTGATAGGGTAGTGGAGAAACTGTGACTTGCAATTTTGGAATGACAATAGGTACCTTAGGAACCTAAAGCAGGACTGTTTTCTCATAGGTCACTGTGATAGTATTATATGCCTTATTATTAGAGTCGGGTCATGCAACAACATGGTTGTGCACAAACCATCCCTCCAATAGTCCTCATATATATGCAGGTAGTGAGGAGTGCTACTAGACCCAAGGATATCACCTACCTCTCCATCACAAACATTGTCTCATTAGATGATGATGAGCCTAGTTGAGATTTGTGATCGATAGCCATGGAAGATAACATCAACATAGCTATAGAATTTAGGGCATGGTGGGAGAGACACCATCACCATCTAGTGTTTGCAGAGAATCCCCCTAGAGGCGATCCCATCCCATCGGGGCACGTGCCAACACAGGCACCACAAGATAGGAGGAGAGGCTGAGGAGGTGGGAAGGTGTAGGGAAAGGAGGAGGAGAGGGCATAAGACAAGGAGTGGCTGATAGAATCATCGAGGCTGAGGTAGTAATGGAGGAGATAATCTCCTCTATCAACTACCCTTGTCTCATTGACACCCCCAACAACACCTATTGTCACAACATAAAAAATCTAGCAGCACCTGGAGTGTCCTCTGACTTCGGCAGTGTAAGTTCTAGCATAGCTCCTAACCGTGACCCCGCTTGGCAGCCAAGGGACCTAGGTATACTAAGAATGTTATTTATATTTCAGAACCTTTAGTTTTCTTTGTTGATGATTACATGGATATTTCATGCAATACTAATCTTGTTCTTTCTTTTTGTGGTTGTAAATGATATGTAGGGATGGATTATTGATAGCCTAGTGCATATCAAAGGTGGCCCTTGATGTACCCATCCAAGGGATGGTCCTCGAGGCATACTGGATAGTTTCTATGAGGCAACATGCCCACTTGTTTAATCCAGTAGTGCATCTGAGGACTGCTTATGAGGGGTGAGGGGAAGAGATTGTGTAGGGGGATGTGAATGCTACCACACTCCATGGGTGGCATGATCAGCTGTGAGGGGAGTTATGGACAATTCTTGGATAGTGAGACATGGATGTGACAAGGGCTGACACCACTGAGTAGGCATGTGGCACCCTTTAGAGCCATCTTGGTGACCTCATGTGGTAGCCACCAGCTGTGATTTTGGTAGATGATTAGTAGTTATAGCAGGAGCTTTACCAAGCATGAATGCAAATAGCCTCCCTCCAGGGAGAGATCAGAAGGATGTGCACAACCCTATCCGGGTTGTGCACACACCCACCCAGATCCATCTCTACCATGTAGCCACTACCTAGGCCACAGTCATAGCTAGAGCCAGAGGGCTCAGGGAGCCATATTCCCCAACCATAGAGAGCTCCTATTTTGTACATCAATTTTCCAGCCACGAGATATATATACATATATATTTTATAGATTTTTTTGTATAGACATTGATACACATATTTAGTAGCCACTCATTTTTTTAATGATAGTGTCCCAATACATGTATATGAAATTTGATATATATACATATGAGATATTGATTCTAAAATTATGGCATTGTTTACTTTGATGTGTATGTTTTTTACTTTTGTGTATGTTGATACTATGAATGCTACATGTATATGTATGTATGTTTACATTAGATTCTATCATAACTTAATGAACATGCATGGATGTATGTTAATTAAATACAATGATGATCTAACTACCTTCAAATATGTAATGTAATGCATGGAGACATAGCATAATAAAACACATGTATGTATATTTCTCACACACACATATGGTCACATCATAACATATATATATTTTTTATAATGTGTTAATGAATAGTGCCAATATATGCAGTACAACTAGCCTTAAAGCATGAACACCACACATATGACACATTATACACTACACATATTATCGATGAATATGCATCACATTAACAAGTTCTTTCAAAGGTGTTCCATCCATAGACAATAATCCATAGGCACTTGAATCATACATAAAGATGACAATGTAAGGGACTAACCAGTTAGGGCTAAATTTCCCCCTTTGATCAAGCAGTGATTCTCATAGAGAAACAAGTCACCCACCTTAAAAGTCATAGGGAGTACACTTTGATTATACTTTCTTGATAACAATCATTGATAATTTTTAATATCATTAAGGCCTTGTAATCAACATTCACCGAGCATCTCTAGCTGATGTAAATGATTAGCTCAATAAGTCTTGTCATCAATTAACCCTTTAAGGGAAACCTATAAAGATGGAATTTCCAACTCTAAAGGAATGATAGCTTCAACACTATACATGAGGTTGTAAGGAATTGTTCATGTCATCGTATGAACGTTCATGCAATAGGCCCACAAAGTGTATGTTAATTGAATATTCCAATCTTTACCCTGCTTATTAACTATTTTTCAAAGAATAAGCTCAAGATTCTTATTAGATGTTTCCACATGGACATTGGATTGAGGATAATATGGTGAATAATTTTTTTGTTGAATGTGAAACTTCTCTAGGAATTGCTTTACTTCCTTGATCTTGAATAACGTACCATTGTCAGAAACAAGTGTAGAAGGCAATCCAAAACTAGAGATACTATTATTTATTAAAAAAAATATATATAGCTTCAATGTTTGTAGAGTGAAGTGGGATAGATTTTACCCACTTTATGAAGTAATCTATATAAATAATGATAAATGTATGTTCCTTAGAAGAAGGAGGTGATATCATTCATATAATATCCAACCCACATTTTGCAAGCAACCAAGGAGAGGTCTGGTTTTGTAACTCTTGTGCAAGTGCATGAATAAGACAACTATGTTGACATTGTGGGCATTTTTTAACATAATCAAAGGAATCTTGTTCCATCATTTTCCAAAAATACCTCATGTGTATCAATTTCATCACTAGGGATTTACCACCAAAGTGTCCACCCCCAAAGCCTCAATGTGATTCTTTCAGGGCAAGGGGTATTTTTGCTTTAGTGAGACATCAAAGAAGTATGCTATTATAATATTTCTGATAGAGGACATTAGGAAAAACAACATAATATGCTGAAAGCTTCCATATATGAGTCAATTTTTTTTCTTCACATCATCGGGAAAGTTTCTAGTCTTCAGGTAGTTGTAAATATTAGAAAACCATTCTCTTGAGTCCACATGAGAACACACAAGGAAATCAGACTCGGGTTGATTAAAAACAACTAGAGACTGAATGACTTGAACCATGAAGTGGTATTATTTCATATCTTCATCAAAAGTTACCAGGGAAGCATCACTTTCCATGGCATTTGCATGTCTATTCTCCCTCCTAGGGATATTGTCTATCATGAAAGAGGAGAACCGATTAAGCAAGGACAAAGAAAGGTATTGATATAGAGACAACTTAATTTTCTTAGCTTGGTAGGTTCCCATAATTTGATTCACAATAAGCTCAAAGTTACCCAATATAAATGGAGATGTCTTATTTTTAGTGCAATCGTGGCATGCAATCTAGAAATGAGGGCTTTGTATTCAGCAATGTTATTAGTACAAGTAAAGTCCAATCAAAACAAGAGATGGACTGGCTTACATTTCGAGCAATCGAAGTAAATTTTCCATTTGAGATCATAATTAATTTCAAGAATGTTCTCGTCAAGAAACAAATCCAAGATAGGAAAGGAGCAAGATGAAGGAGCATTTACCAATTGATCAACAACAACTTGACCCTTTATTGAATTATGAGTAATAAACTTTATATCAAACTCAAAAAATAACATCACCCATTTTGCTAACCTCCCAGCAAGGTCAGTACTGGAGAACAAATGCTTTAGAAGGTCACTTTTTACAATGACATGCATTTCAACATGGAGAAGATAGTGCCTCAACTTCTGGGTAGAAAAAGTAAGAGCAAGGCATTGCTTCTCCATGGAGGAGTAACAAGTTTCATAATTGACTAGGACACGGCTGATGTAGTAGACCATTCTCTCTTTCCCAACATCATCATATTGAGCCAATAAAGCCTCCAAAGCTTATGGTGATGTTGCAAGGTAAAGAAAAAAGGTTCTATCCTACATAGCTGACATTAATATAGGAGGATTTACCAAATAGGATTTGATTGACTCGAAAGCTTTCTGGAAATATTTATCCCATATGAAGCAAACATCTTTCCTTAACAATAAAGTGAAAGGAAGTGTACGATCAACTAACCGAGATATGAATCTATGAATTTCCTGAATCTTTCCTTGTAAACTTTGCAACTCAGTAATATTCCTTGGTGGAGGCAAGTTAACAATAGCATCAATCTTATTTGTGTCGACTTCGCTTCCACTATGAGAGACTATAAATCCCAAAAAAAATCTTACATCCATGCTAAAAACACACTTAAGAGGATTAATTATTATCTTATAGGGTTTTATCCTTTCAAAAAAGAGACAAAAGTTTTTCACATGATCCTAGTGGGTTACAGATTTCACCAAGATGTCATCAACATAATCTTCCAAAATCTTATGAATGAAATCATGAAATATTAGGGTCATTTCCCATTGGTAAGTAGCTCTCACATTCTTTAACCCAAAGGGAATAACCACATTAAAAAAAGTACCCCAAGGGTAGTGAAGGTTGTCTTTTACTGATCCTTTGGATTAATATAGATTTGATTGTAACCTGAGAAGCCATCCATGATGGATAATAAGGCTTGGCTAGTATTCAAGTCTACAATCATGTCTATATTAGGTAATAGAAAATAATCCTTAAGAGAATCCTTATTAAGAACACAAAATTCAAGGAATATATGAATACGTCCATTAGGTTTACTAATAGTGACAATATTCAAGATCTAAGGGGAGTAGTCGATTGGACGAATAAAGCCTACTTTGAATACCTTCTCTATCTTATTCTTAACCATCAATGCCACCCTGAGATTGATCTTTTCGATTTTCTGCTTAATTGGCTTGGAATTAGGACATAGGAAAATATTATGAACCACTATAGACTCATCAATGTGAGGCATGTTCTCATACATCCAAGAAAAGATATCCGGATGAGAATGCAAGAGGTTGAAATTTTCTTTATCTTATTTAGATGAAAGACACTTCTTGACCTTGATTACCTTTTCAGAAGACTTAGGATCCATAGAGATTTTAGTTGTATCTCCCTTAAGGAGAGAACTGCAATCTCTAGGATGCGATATTGGAACATTATCATTCACATTAGATAGAAGATCCTCCTCATCAACACTCAAGAAAAATTCACCAAAATATGCTCATTTATGCAGGTGATACGAGAATCATCTTTTGTGGTGAAAGAGAGGCAAAGGGGAGTAGGATCCTAAGAATTCCTCAAGTGCTCCATCCAAAGAGAAAATATCTAAGGGGACTTTCTTGACCTATACCCCATCCTCTATTAGTTCAGGGTGTACCAAATCAAGTGGTTCAACTGAAATCATATTAACACTCCACCAAGGCTTCTACTTAGACTGTTCGATAAAGCATCCCAAACCTAGATAACACTTACGATGCTTCATTTGGAAAAGGACTTGCACTCCTTTCTCAATACTTCCAAGGCCTTTTCACCCATAGCCATATTGAGAAGCATGTTGATATCTAAAACCATAGCGAGTTTGTAAAAACTCAAGAGGTGGTGGCTCTATGTAGAGGGCTTTGTTCCACCAATGAACATTGAACACATATGAGAGTTCAATTATCTCCATTACTCGGTTCACAAACATTAACCACTTTTGCAAGAGTGGGACTACTCTCCTCAGTAGGGGAAGGACTAGATTCCTCGATAGGATCACAACTTTCTTCCTCAACATGAGCATTATCCACTTTTTCATCAGAGGAATTTAGGAGCATTAGGAGAGTGGGACTCACCTTATATTCTCCAACAAAGAACTCATAGAATTCTAAGGATCCCCAATCATCACCAAGGAAAGTATTTGATTTGGAAGAAGAAGAAGAAGACAGGGAAGACTCAAGACTTCCTGCTTTAAGTGGTTCATCATTAATGACATTTGCTTCGGGGATAGCCTTCTTCAAAGGTATCACCAAGGAACACATGATAACATCAACAATTAAAGATGAAATATAATTCTTAAGAGTGGAGACAGCTGAAGCCCGACCAACAATTGCTAACTCACAAAGGTGAACAACTTTTGGGTCATCTTTAATTGTGACCACCCGATTATTTGTAACAAACTTTAGAGAATGGTGTAAAGGAGAAGTTAGGAAACCTATAGCATGAATCCAAGATCTCCCAAAAAGAAGATTGTAAGGTAAAGGGCTAGGAATCACATAAACCAAAGTAGGTAGGGTAATAGGGCCTAACTAGAAAGGTGGTATTATCATGTCTAGAGCTTGGCGGCCGACATTATCAAACCCAAGAATGTACAAAGAAGAAGCATCTAGAGAAGATGAATCAACTTTAATCTCACGTAATATATCGATACCACAAACATTGAGAGTTGAACCAATTTCAATGATGGTACACCTAATACAAATATTATTAACATTAATTATAATCATTATAGGGTCTACTTGTTTCTACACATTTGAAGGTGGGTATTCTTGCAAATGGAAAGTAATATTTGGTGAATCTACATGAATATGAGCCACCAGTGCATTAACATCTATGGGACTGGTGGAGGGAGAAAAGAGAATCTTCTACAAGGCTTCCTGAAGCATTTCCTAATAAATCAAAGTAGTCTGAAGCAGATCCCAAAGTAAGATCTTAGCCACAGTAAGATGGAGTTGCTCAACAATATCATAATCACCTAGTGCTTTAGTCACAGGTTTAGGTGTTGAAGGAAGAATTGGTTGAGAAGGTGGTAAAGAAGTAGGGACTTGAGCAGGTTGAGACGCAGGAATAGAAGGATGTTGATCCAAATTCTATTTATTTCTTCTTGTATTATATGTGTGTCTAAAAACATTGTAGGAAGTAGAGTCCATAGCTTGTATTAACCTTGAGCAAAAATTTGGTGAATCATTGTGATACAAAATTCCACAGAAAAATTGATCCTTGTTAAGAGAAGGGATAGCCAAAATTAGGTAAATAACACACTTCTGAGGGCTTGGAGGAGCCATAGAGACCACCACAACATTTATTGACTCATTTGCTTGCTACAAAAAAGCTTGTTCAAAATATTTACGGATAAAGGAAGGTGCTTCTAAGAAATCTTCCAGAGTATCATCCAACATGCCAAAATATTTCTTAGAGAAAGCATTATCATAGATGTGGAAACATTGTAAAAATAGATCTAACATCTTCATGTTGGGTTCACCAAAATGTGGGATAACAGGGATTCACTACACATGGGTCTCTTCATTCTCAAGAGATCACTGGGGAATGAACTTCCCTTATCCACCTCAACATAAGCTAAATGAAGATATTGTAAAGGAAATAAATACAAATTAAATTTCAAGGAAAACTACTTTAGATCCCAAGAGAATGAAACTTCTAGATTTCTACCTTCGACAGAGGAGCTCTCATCGAAAGGATGCCAACATGGATTCAGGATGCCAATGTGGCATGCTATCATCCAAATGGCACACTAGCATCCTAAGCAATAGGGAGCTCAAGGACTTAGGTGGTAAAAATAGAGTTTCACTTCTTGGCTTAGCTTTGAGGTCTATTAAATAAAATAATGAAACAAAGAATAAAAACTATGAAAAAAGTACAATGAGAACTTGGAGAAAACTTACTAACAACTAGACGTTTGAGTCTTCACTCTAAACTATGCTTTATGACCTACACACAAAGCAAATGAGGGGAAATTTTGGGGCTATGTAGGGGCTTGGAGTTAGACCCCCGTTTTGGTGTTCCCACCTCCATGGACAACCAGATAGAAATAAAGTGTAACTAAAATAGACAAAGGTGGTGGTGAAAGAAAAACCCACATTAGGAGTAGAACCCACACCACCAAGTAGTAAATGAACAAGAGATGTAAATTGGATAGAGTGAGAGAGAGCTTTACCCATAGGCCTTAGCCACCTCTAGAGCACATAGACACGCTATTGAATGTTTGTTAGAGAGCTTCAACTATTGGAGGGACCTCAGTCTGGTAGAGCTTCACTTGTGGAAGTATTGCTTGTCAAGAATGAAAGAGACTCAAGAGTGAAGTTTAAGAGAGATCTTGATCGAATGAATTGAAGCCCGAAAATGAGAGAAAATGAGGGGTTTTTTGCATGAAAGGTCACTAAAGAGCCATTAAACCTGAAAACCTGACTGTTGGGACATGTATCAAGAGTCAAGATTCAAGATTTATTTTTCAAACTTGGAAAATTTTTAGGATGCTAGGACGCTGCATAGATGTCTCCATGTCTCGTGGGTGTCCAAGGAGTTAATTTTTGGGAAAAAAGTCATTAGACTACTATTACTTCTCCACTAGTCCACATGGAGCTAGAATTGTGAAATTTTGGCCCATGAAATTTTTCCCATTAATGCATTTAGGTGTCATAAATTCTAGGAAAAGTTGTAAAATTTGAAATTTCCCCCAAGTGCAATTCTGCGACATTACATACATCTTTCATTCTTCAATATTTTACTTTGTCCCACATTTTATGATCTTGGTGAACTATGACATACCCTCACAAGTTTTTTAAACTTGGAAATCATATTAATAGATTTTTGCATGGTTCAAAAATAAATTAACCATGTGACATAAACAAGCTTTCCATATTTTTCCCTTTTTATTTTTCATCTTTCCTCTTTATTTACAGTGTTATAATTTTCCCAACTTTGTGAGCCATATCAACTTTTTATTTTTGTGAAACCATAATTTTTTGACACAATTTTTTTTGGGAAAATCTTAATTTTCTTCTCATGGATATGGAAATTTTATGAATTATAGAATTCTTTAGTACTTTGAGCTGAAAACTCAAGAAAAACACTCATTCATAGATAAAAATTTATTTTGAAATTTGGGCAGATAATATAAGTATAAGGGGAAACTGATATTACTCATAAAGATAACCTAATATAAATCCTGTGGAAGATATCCTTGATTAGATCCAAATGATGGGATATACCCAAATAAAAAATTAAAGGGAAAACACCAATACTTAATAAAAATATCCAACATAAGGGTTATATAGATATGAGCATCAACACATTCCTCATTCATCAAATAGTAATATATTTTTAGAGAGAATTAGAGTAGAATTGTTGAAGTGATGATCATGATTGACATTGGCACACCATTTTTATGTTTCTCATTTCTCTTTATTCCAATCCAATGTTATGTATTTTGGCCTCATTATCCCATCATAAATAATAAATTTGATATTTTTCCTAATGGGTATCCCTAATTAAAATTTTATATATATTTTATGCTAGCTCATCTCTTACATACCTATTATTTGTTATAAGTTACAAAGGTTTAAAAAAATCTCATTGTAGAGGTTTTTTTTTTCAAGTTTCTAAGTAATGTTATTATGCTATCTAGTTTCAAAATTTACCTTCTAGGTATATATTTCTACCCAATTTTGAACCATTTCCATTGTTATTAAGACTATAATTTTCAATCTAGGAATAAATTTCATGTATTCCCCATCTACATCCTCTATTCCCAATAAGGTTTTAGTTTTTTCATTCTTAGAATCCCTTTCTTCTCAACCCATATCTTTGTGATAGTATTGGAATTTCTATTACCATCATGTATTTAATCAAAACCCTAAAACCCTAATCGTTGCATTCAATTTTATTTAGAGATAGAGTTTTAGTCATCCCCTTACCAAAGTACCATTTCCTTGGTACCCTAAACCTTAATCCTACAAAAATTTTACCATGTTTTCTCTTGAGGATCACAATTTTGAGTGTACTTTATTTAGGTACGTCAAAGAAAACACTCTAAATCTATAAATATTTTGAATATATTACCTTATCCTAATAATGATTTTAGAACTATGTTTCAAGAATGATGGTGTTTTCATTAATTTCAACAAGAATTATACTGACTGGTGTTGTCATTGATGTCAACTATGAGATGAAAATATTTTTGGATATTGAGAAAATTATGGAAAAGAGGAAGACAGGTGTGCATGTGTAGTTGAGACCTTGAGGAAGTGTTGTGAGTACATGGATCTATTATTTTGTTGTTGAGTCTAAAGATGAGTTGGAATGAATTAATAAGCTGAGATTATGTCTCTGGTACTTGGTTTCTAAGTGATTTTGAGAGAATTTAATAAATAGAGTAAACTATGTTGTGCAAATGATCATAGTGTGCTCTAGTATTGTGCTTCATATTCTTTCTATTTTTTATGCTATTCTTATGTATATATTACATGTTATTCAATGGTGTTAGAAGTTGCTATGTTTGGAATTTAGGTTTCTAGATCATTGTATAGTGTGAGATATTTTCACTAGTGTGTGAACACGTTGTTTAGTGATGTTTTATGTGGTTTGGGAGAAATGTATTTTCTTCACATTTCTCCACTATTTGGCCTTAGGTTGTGCTGTTTTGAGAAGATGATTATAGTTTTTTTATATTTTTGTGTTCAGGTTTTTATCGAATTTGGTACAATACAGTGAGAGTTTCATTTATCTATATGCAAATAAGGGTTATCAATTTTCTTGAGTTAAAGTATTTTTTGATGCGAGATTGGATGAAGTAATTAATGAATTTTAAGAAGTTTTTAGATTATTCTAAATTTAGTTCTAGTGAATTATGTTGTTCAAAACTTTTAGTTTGATTTAAGGAACTATGTACTTAATTTCTATGGTGTTTTGCATGGGTGTTGGCCAACCTTGTGTTTAACAATGCTTGTGAGGCTTGTGAAAGAATGTTGAAGTGTTTTGAGATATATTTGGGTCCTAATTAATGATTTATGTAGGTTTCCTTTTTTTCCTATCCACCATAGGAATTTGTAGGTGTCGACTGGTTTTGAATTTGAATGTATAATGGCTTGTGGGAAACATTTGAGAAATTTTTTGAGGTAGAACTTGATATAATTATGTATTGTGTTGATGCAAGGGGGTTTGTAAATATTAGTAATAAATATATGTGTGATATTGATGTAAATTATGTGTGTGATGTGAATTTGAGTAGAGAAGTGTGAACTTCATGTTAGGGTTCCTAAAGGTAGTGAACTGAAGGCATCCAAAATCTTTCATGTGAAACTAGGAAAGTATAGTGCGACCAATTCTGGTGGACTCCTTGTTTCATTGAGAAGTTTTTTCTCTATGTAAAATTATTCCTCTATTTTCTTGTATTCTTTTTGTGGCAGTGAGCCTTGGCTATGAGCATTTTTGAAAAGTGTGTCCTATTCTGGCAGTGAGCCCATTTGTACTAGTTTTTCTATTGTCTATATTGTGAGATAATCCTCAACATGGTTTTTCCCTCATTAGTTTTTCCACATAAATATAGTATTCTCATGTGCATTGTGTTGTGATTTTAGGTTATCTACATTTCATGTTTAATAAATGTAACAAAATAAGGGCTTAATGAATGCTTGTGGATCTGATTACTATTGAGGGTTTTTGAAGGTTTTATTTTCTAAAACTAATTCACCCCCTTCTTAATTGTCTTGTTCATTTCAATAATTGGTATCATAACTTGGTTCCTTAAGGAGGAGCTTAACTACTTGAGGTAGATTCAGGATGGTGAACAAGATTCCTTTGGAATATTGTAGATTCAATGGCTCAAATTATGCATTCTAGAAGACAAAGATAGAAGGATATTTGTGTGCTCAGGGACATGAGATTGAGAAGGCTCATAAGAATACATACACTCCACCTCCAAATGGTCTGAATACAAGTGGGTTGGATAGGACAACTAAGAGGGGGGGTGAACTAGTTGTCACAAATTATAACCTTGAATTTAATTACTAGAACTAACACATAAACTAATTAAGTGATTAACTATAAAATGAAAATGCACAAAAAAAATAACACCAAATTTATGTGGAAAACCCAATGAGGAAAAAACTACTGTGAGGATTAAATCACACTATAGAGAATATCAAAATAAATTACAAAAAGGCTCACTACCTGAGATAAGGCTCACTACATGAAATAAGGAC
>VDFB02311654.1:0-25485 GCA_007258455.2 Sequoia sempervirens
CTTTCAATCTGAAGGAAATAACTAACTTGATAATCTGGACACTTTCCTCTACTGTTGCAAACAACTAATGTGTTTCTAATTTCATTTCTAAATTCTGCCCTTGCCAAAATCGGTGCAAAATTCCCCAAAAATCAAGACCCTTGAGCAGTGTTTCAAATCTAAGAAATCTTGCCACTGTTAGAAATTCACCTTTGTGCCTTCATATACTTGGTATCTTAGAGATAATGGAAACCATGCATTTGTAGCCTGGAGATAACATTTGCACACACTAGAGGAATTATAATGACTGTAACTGCTTTCCCTCATCACTGCCCTCTTTTGAAGAATAACACTGCAACCTTTCACTTGCTCAGTCATGCTTCTATGAGACAAAGCTATGAAACTCAAAATTATAAAACTCCAAAGCACTTTCATCAAACAAATATATTATCCCCGCCATTACTACAACAATTACTGCAACTTATTTATGTGATCCCACTTGCATGATGAGCCTGAGGAACGTTGTGACTGTGTTTTACTTTACAATAGGTTTGCATTAAGCAAGGCTACCATTGGGGCTGTACTTACATGAAGATATTAGCTATTGAACAATGCATTTATCCCCTTTCTTAAATGAGCCTCGTAAAAATGCCCCTCCATGCAAATTAAGGCTTCAAAACACAGTGACTATGGTAGAACACTAATCTGCAATATGACTGAAGTTGCTCAGTAATGGATTCAATGGTGATAAGACTAGGAGGTGCAGCATCAGCAACACTGCTTGCAATGATATTCTATTTGTTCCTTCTCTGATGCATGCTGTAATCTACAATAGATTAAAACAAAGCAGGTTACAGATTGAAAAGAACAAAAAAAATGATATGAACATAAAATAGTAAGGCGCTGGGCATTTCAAGAATTATGCTAAGAATGAACACAAAATGACTACAAAGAATAAGACAATGCACCACCATGAAGAGTATGCAAAATGGATAGAAACTGCTCAAAGCTTTAGTTGCTAAGAGTGTTAGAAAATGAGATGAGCAAAAAACAATTAGTACAATGTAGCATCTTAAGATGTTAAAAGGAACCCACCCCAGAACCATTGACATGACCATTGGCTTCTAGTAATTGAGCACTTTGTTTGTTTGTAACTTTAATTGATATTCCTGTACCAAAAGACAAAAATCATTTAAGACTTTGGCATGGCCATATAAGAACAAAAAACAAAAAAAATATCATAACTATGTATCTTCTCAAATATATGGAAAGGCACAATGACAACAAAATGAAGCTCTCTGAAAAACTTGGATCATCTTCACCAAAAGGAAGGCTTCCACAAAAGAATCACACATGAGCACACATCCAAATACAAAATCTGTTACATGTATCCAAACTTTTAAAGCAAGATAGAAATACTACTTCAAATAATCCCTGCAGGGAAGAAATTTTACTATCCATACAATGTTTTCATCTTTTCCCACAATATATAGAGTAAGTGCAAAATTGTATTATTCAATCTCCCAATCATTTTCAAATTCCAATCCAAATCAGTTAATATAGTATCCCTCAACACAAAACCACGTGATCTCAAAAGACTATATACCATACAGACAACCATGCCAGAGTTTTGATGGAAAACAAAATTAAAAACAATTCTAATGCACCCTTTTCCCAATACCTAATAAACCAAATCAAACTGGATATTACCCCACACACCCACAAAACTATCTTCACAATAGCCTAGACCCATGAAATAACATCCACAATTATTAGGGAACCATGAAATGAGAGGAAAATATTTGGTAACACAACACAACCATTATTGTGTTTCTAGATACAATTCCTCTCAATCTACACACCAAGTGAGCAGCTCAGTATGTACCTTTCTGGCCATGTTGCACTTTGACATCCCTTATTTACATTGCACACTTTCAGTCATATTGCATGAATGTGCATAAAAATGTGACCATGGGATCCTTAGGAGTCTCATGGTTTTCTAATAAACAAGCAAATAGAGATTACTATTATTCTCATCGACCAACTTGAATAACTTTTAAATTTCTACTAAGAAAAAACAATCCCCAGTCCTTATGGCAGTGGTCTGATGGTTGAGCTTGCACATTGGCTCAAGAGGGACCAATTTTTGAACCTAACAAAATGTGAGGTGACTTGTGGAGCTAAATGAATAGCTTATGTGAAAAAAGAAGCCAAGGAATCATGCTACCAGACCTGTCAATCATACACCACATGGTTGTGCAGTGCAACTTTGACAAGAAATGAAAAAGTTAACCTTCACTAGTGTATCCTCATCTTTGGCTTTGGAAGCATCATTTGCCAATTCAGGTGAACTTTTTGTGGGTTCCCAAAAATTTTATGGAAAGGTTATGTTTCCATTATTTTATGGTTTTCCTTCAATTACAATGTAACCAAATCTAACTGAAATAGACACTATGCCCTTTAGAGAGGGATTCAATATACTCATAACTACCATTACTTGAAGTTTCTTCCAACCTACATCTTAAAAATATATTATACATTTCAGTCCATAAGTGACTAACACACAACTTTGTATAGAGAAGTAATTCAATCATTTCCATGAAACCCAAGCATCAACTTACTTGATTCCAAAGGATTCTCTATTGTAAGTATAGAAAAAAATCCAAGCATCGGATCTTGCAAGATTCCTTGACTTCTGACATTCCTCTGAATCATAATTGCCTCTATAGTTCTCATATTGTCACTCTCAGTTGATTTTGGAAATGGAAAAACATAAATATCTACAATGACATTTCTACCCCGTCTTGCTACATGAACCACTTGGGATGGTATAAAATATAGATGAGTAAGAAGATATTCTAAAAATATTCATTAAAAGGGTAAAGCAACATGAAAGAAGGTAACCCTTCAAATGAAGGAACAAGAAAAAAGAATCTCTCAAACAAAAAAAGACTACTACCTGAGTAGGAAACACTTCCAAAGAAGTAGCAAAGTTTCTTGTAAAGTTTTTTCCCATGCTTAAGGTGTAATTGGATAGTTGAACATTTAACAATTCAATAACAACAAGCAGGGGTCTAACACAGATGCACTGGCCATCATCAGGCATCAATGGGTCCAACACTTGGCCAGCAACACATGATGGGAAATCTACATGTAGCAAGGAACAAATGAAATAAGTAAAAGAATTTCCATTTCCTATACCTGAAAATACACCTACTTTTATGTTTAATATGTTATTCTCAACTTCCCTGCTAATTTGGAGCCATAAACAAACACAGAATATCAAAGAGAAAACAACCTGCAAAACATAAATCTCTCACATCTCAAACTAGATTCTAAACTAGTAAACAAAATTTATTGAGCATAATTTTTTTGTTTTTTAAATTAATTTAACATGGCCATTTGCCACTAAGTGAAAGTCCAATCATAAGAAACTGCATGTTTGAAATGGCCAATTTTTGGGCTTCAAGGATGTGAACAAATAAAGAAAACGTACATTGATGCTGGTTACTCCACGGTACATTGATGCTCCTCTAGAAAATCCACTGCTCTTTCTACACAGTACAAAATGTTACCAAAATCAGTAAAGATCATACAATAATAGAAATAGTGCATTTTATGGCAAATAGTCATACCTTCTAAGAGATGCAACATATTCTTGCCTTGTCATATGTTTATCTCCTCAACCTCTTTCTCATAATTGTTAATTTGCCATATTAACCCAAGTTTGTTATTTTCCTTGATACCTAGAAATATGTTGCAAAAACAAACATAGATCATTGTATTATAAACATTAACTAGTCGAGCCAGAATTATTTCTACATTCAAGCAAGTAATTATTTCTATTTGTTCCAGTTGTAGAAGGTTTAAAGATAGTACTTAAAACCATTTCCCAAGAATTACAAGTAATAATCTCAATAACCTTTTAAAATGAAGACAGTTTGATAGCAGTAGTTCAGTATTCTATTTGCTTAATCTTTTGTAGACTCTCATCTTCCCTTTTAATAGTATACTTTTATCCTTATATGATACCTTCCATTCTTTGGTTCAAGAGTGGAGAGCCATTACAATCCCATCTTATCATTAAACCTATTCACATAGAAATGCTATGCCAAAAATCTACTCATGAATACAAAACATTTTTAAACAATGTTAGTGGGCATATTTCAGGTTGGAGAAATGAAACATTAAGAACACAACAAAGTAAACTATTTTCATAAATAGGAAGATATTACAAATACCATTACCCAATTATAACTCAGACTAATCCCCACATGGTAATATGTCCCCATCACGCCAAAATGACACCTCAAGATTGCAATTGCATTCAAGCCAATAGTCATACATCATAACAAACATAGCAAGCCTCGTAACCTGAAACAAGATGGGAAAAAATTGTCCAATAAAAAAATGCAACAAAAATGAAACATTGAAAAAAAAAAGCATTTCTGACTATCCATCCTTTTTTAGGGGTGTCTAAGCCATTTCTCAAGAATAACGGCCACAACTTCTCATGAAGCACACCATTTTTTCCTTGTTTCTCATGTTATTTATAGCTTGAGATAAATGGCTAGCCAAGAACTTTCTGAAAAATAATTTTACAGAGTTCATATAAATTAGAAAAATAAGGAAAAGGTAGGATGTCACCTAAAATGCCTTCAAACTGTAATATTATATTATTTCTCATGGTAGAGTATTTCTTCAAATCTAAGAAGCTAGTTGCTTCACAATAATGCCATCAGATTGATGATTCAGTGAAGGCTAACTCATGTCGTATATTGACCAAGCCATCTTAACATGGAGCCACGACTGTCAAGTTTTGAACCTGGGATGTCAACTGATGTCAACTCAATCAATGCATAATCTTTGCACTAAGCCACAACTCTACAGAAACCTATGATGAAATAATTGTTTGAATGTAACACTTTCCCAATAACAAACAAGCCACATCTATGAAATGAGTTCAAGGATTACTCCAGCACTAACCCTTGCATTTCAAAGTATAAAACAATTCTAAGGTTGTTGCCTATGTTCCATGTTTTATATACAGCCAACAAATATAAGCACTTTCATGTGAGACACTCAGCAATGGCTATCTTGAGTGATAAACAAACATGTTTGACTATGAAAAATAAGAAAGTATGCCTACATTTGTCATAATTGATCATTTTTTGTGTATTTTTGTATGTGTTTGTGTATCTTTGTGTGTGTGCAAGCTTGTTCTCTTTGAACTCTCATATAAGGCTTCTAAGAAACTTTCATCATGCTTTAATGAACAAAAAACTTATTTGTTTACTTACTAGATTTTTTGGTGCCACCCCTTAACAGAAGTAATTGGAATGTATAGAATATATTCACGGATGAACAACATCTGGTGCACGTCTTGATCTATTAAGATCATAAGCAAGAAGAGCCTGTAATACAGTGAAAACAATTCCAGATTTTCTACATAATAACAAGAACAAAGATTGAATAACTACAAGCAAAGGCAATTATTTCTCATTTATCCTTTCATTCATCCTGAATTTATTGTTGTTTTTAAGTCTTCCATCTAAACATACTGATAATGGCATGCTACTATCAACATCAAGATTATTTCTAATAATAATTGATGTCGAGAAGTCAAAGACAACATCCTTGTTCACTTCATCTATTCCTGAATTAATAGCAATTTTCAAACTATTTATTTTTCTATGGTAATGAAAGCATGCTATAATCAACAATCCAGTTAGATTAAATTAATAATGATTGATGGGAAGAATATTTTCAAAGGCGAACAATGTCTAAATGTCAAATGGTGGGTACAAATGAAATATAACAATAAGAAAAGGATCAAAGCTTCCATCGCTAACATGAAAAATAATAATTCTTCATTGTAATTCAAAAAAGGAGACATATCAAACTTGAGCAAACAAATAATATAAAATATTCCATTGTAACATAAAGTTTATCAATTACCTGATTTAAAAAATCTGCAACTGAGTGGACAACCTCAGCAAGCATGACATGGCTTGCTGTCATTAGCCATACTCCACATTTGAGAGAGAAAACTAGGAAGTTGCACCACATTGAAGTAATGACTTCTCTCTGGCTGCATTTAATGTTCCACAATAGATTAGAAATGACTAATTATCTAAAAATTCATTAATCAATCATATTTGTTGTCAGCAGTATTCACAAAATAAAATGAAGCAATAAGGGGTTAAAATCATAAAACGTTACAAACATGAAATCATAATTGTCAGTATCATGAAAGAGTTAAAATACCATGAAAATAAATGGGAAAAATTTACACATTAAAGAATTTGATAGTGACTAGACAAGATACTTTGTTCAATCATTTCAGTTTTTGAAGTTCTCATAAGCCATGGGACTAATAATTAAATAACAGATCAAATATGGTAAGTCTCAAACAATAAATTTGTCAAGGTAGTTGTAAGTCTCTTCCTTTATGTCCTCTTTCTACGAGGCACTATTGTAATATGAGGCACTCTTCTAATTGTGGGTGTCAATTGTTCATCACATTGAACACCCTCCTCATTATTCTTGTCTCCCACTTGCTGAAATTCAAGGATGGTTTCCTGCCGAGGTTCAAGAAATACAATTGAATCATTGTGTGCAACAAACAATTCATCATGTTCCTCTAGCCCCTCTTCACGCTCACTACCTAATGAGTTTGATTGTTGGACTTCCTATACACAACAAAACAATTTAACTCATTAAAATAACATATCAGACATTAAAATAACAATGGAAATAAAGGCAAAATAAGAAATCTTATTATAGCCCATCATGCAAAGAACTTACCTCAGATTCATGACCAGTGACTAATTTCTCCCCTTGACCTAGCATATGTTGTCGAAGGCCTTGGGAACCATGTAATAAAGCATATTTTAAGTCCTCCTCTGAAGCTTCCTTTTGGAATTGATGAACCTACATAAACAAAGATAACCAAATTTATAAGGTATAATGACTAAAATACAATTAATTCACAAGCTTGTCATGACTTTTTTAAAGAATTAGAGAATACAGTAGATGATAATATTCACTTACCAAGCCCCCACGAATGCTATTGTACCCACCAGATCCTAATTTATGGGATCCAATACTTGACACCCTAGTTTGGGTTGATTTTGTTGTATCTCGAAGGCATCTTTTAGATCCTCCTTGTGCAGATGGCCTATAGTTTGGATTATTGTGGGCCTTCCTCTTAAACTTAGCATCTTTCATTAGTTCATCCCATGTCACTTGGTCTGTGATCCAAGCTGGAAGTGGATATCTCAAGTCTTTTGTCAGCTTCGACCTTAAATTATCTCGTTTAGAGTGAATGTATTTCCATGCAATATCTACAATAATTTCCTTGTTAAAACTAGGATTCCCAAATGCTATTATGACATCTTTAAAGAGTTGATCTTTCTTAGCATTGGCTTGCTTCCTCCAATCCATTTGAATGGTATTGCCAAATAATTGTTCTGCACGACGAAAAATGAAGTGAAAGAATTTTAGCCCCATTTCATCCTTCAAGACATTTCCTTCTGAGGTGAGCAAGATTGTAACTTCTTGCGTTCCTTTTGTAGTCACTGAGGATATTGTTGTAGTCTTAGGGGTTGAGGTAGATGCCCCTATAGTTGCATCAATCACTTTGTCATTTATTTCTTGTATTTACAATGAAATCATCAATTATGTTATTGCAGTGATAAAAGTAAAATATGAACTAGAAAAGAATAATAAGATAATATTTTTTAATAATTTTACCTATTCATCTGAAGTAAGCCCTACACTCCCCAACAATGTCCTCTCCCATAACTCAATTTGTTTAATTATTTCTTCCCTAATTTCAGCATTTTCAAGAGTTTTTGGTAGGAGCCTTAATATTCTTGATTGTGATTCTATAAGACTCCTTAAGGAAACTTGTTCAGCTGTTGGTGGGAGAATTCTGACAAAACCCAGACTTGATGGATTATGTATTTGTGATGAATTCATGACAGGGGCATGCATTTCCATTTCAATAGGGAAACTAGGAGCATCCATGTTTGATGTAGAGGGCATGCTATGAGGTATTGCGCTTGATGGCACTCTTGTGATAGGTGTTTCTGGTCTAGATGTAGAGGGCATGACACATCTTGAAACATCCTGCAAAGCACAAATATAAATATTAAAGTGGTATAATAGGGGAAATAACATATAATCAAACCCACACAAACATATGATTGAATCTTCAAAAAAAGATGCCTTTGGATCCCCGTGGTATGATGTAATGCAAAAAATGAGTTTGATAGACTATCAAACCTTTGTAACCCATTAGAGTTTGAGTCATTGAGTGGTGTGTTATCATGAAGATTTTAACCCCTATATCATGAAGCCATGAAGCAACAAGATCACGTTTTTGACTACACATTCACATCTTTATGGTTCTATTTCAATTAGTGGGGAAAATATGACTCAAAAATGGAGGTGGAATTCCTATCATGCAATGTATAATGGAGTTAATGTTGGCATGGATAGTCAATAAGGTGTTGTAGGGAAGATTTCACTTTTTCATCACAGTCACAATCCACCTATTGCCCTATAATCATATACATGGGAGAAGATTCATATGATAATCAAATGAATTGAATCAAAGCATGATCAAGGTGTATGAATTTGATTCCACATTGAAATTATGATCCTTGAAACATCTTATTGATCCTTAACAAGGGTTTTTAAAGAGCAGCAGTCTCACACGTGGGCAGGGTTCAAGCTAAAACCATGAACAACATTTAAGATTCACAATCTAAAAGGTTTCAAGGAGCATTCCAAATGAAAGTTTGGATGCATGGGTTTTAGAGATAGATACAGTTTGTCTTCAATAATGGAAGCCTTTTGTTTGAAGAAATCATCATAAAGAATCATTAAAAATACAGCTACCATAATGTTTAGCAGTCTACCCTTTGTAGCTATCATAAAAGGTAGATGAGGACAATTATCAAAGGCATGTAGTCATAGGTTGGCAGTACAAAGGATTGATCATTAAGAAATGAATAAAGCCAAGAAGAGATAGCATTGTGGCATGGCTTATGAAACAACTCTTCCAATGATTGCATGATGGCAATATAGTGCATATGACTGTGCAACATAGGGTTTCAGTTGATATTCAGTTGATTGTTATTGGAAATAGTGCCAAATTTCTCAGGATTATCTGCTCTCCTTTGCTTAAGTATAACAGTTTAATGTTCCTCACGCAGTTGGAGAAATTAGAGAAGAAGCTATTTTGTCTAGTTCCAACTTCTACATGGCTGTTTTGCCTAAATAGCAGCCCATCGACTTGTATTTGGGCATTTCAATCCACGAGTTTCCTTACTTTCTGTTACCTGGTTCTTATTTTTTGATTTGCTCTGTTCTGTAGCGAATCCTCACCATAGTTTCCTATCATGTAACCTTATTAATTCTATAGGTTTTGATTATTGATGGAATTCTGGAGCAAGTTTTAATTGAGCCATTTCCATTTTAAACACAATCACTTTTTAGATCTCTTTTAACTGAGAAATAATGCAAAATATTATGTATGATTTAATCAGTGGTCATTGACATGTAAGTAGCAATTGTATTATAATACTGCACACCAATTATTTATCTGGAGAGAAAATACTTTCTACCAATGGCAACTGAAAAATATGAGAAACAAAAGAGTCTCATAACTATGACTGTCATTCTGTATGACTCAGGTGAAAGCCTTATTCCATCTATGTGCTAATTTATTTTAAAAAGGTTGGTCAGATTTGAAAACCCTAAAAATTGTTTTGAAGTTTGATGTGTTGGGAATTTTTTATTTAAATTATATGCCATGATAGTTCTATGTTTTAGGGTGCACGAGAAGGCAGAGCTTCCCTACCTAGATAAAAATATGCTCCATCTATAGGGATTTATTTTTATTCTTTTGGTCATTGTTTACAGTGAACTGTACTCTAACTTCTAATATCTACATGCTAAATATTTGTTACTAGCAAGTTTTGAACACTTACACATGAAACTTGCAGCTCTAATAGCAATTATTAGTAAGAAAATTTAAATATATCCTTCATCTACATACCTAACCTATTAATGAAAAAAATTACAATGCACAGCAATTGACTTGATTGATGTCATAGATTCAAATCAATAGTTCATGGTTTGGGTGTGAGCTAAATTTTTATTCCAAAAAGAAATGTGAGTACTGGAAAAGATTTTGCACTATAACACAGAGATGTACACAAGGCTTATTATGAACTTACTTTCTAACTTGGGCATCACTTCAATTTCACACCCACGATCTTAAATGGTTATTTTGCTTCTCTACAAACATTGCAGAAGGGTAGGATTTCAAGTACAAAACTGTAGTATATATATATATATATATATATATATATATATATATGTTGATTGCAGACCAATTCAACATTCCTTGAAGGAGGTTTTGTGTGTACATTTTTGGTCAAAATCCTTCAAGTATATGGTACAGTCACAGAGGTATGTATAGGAGGTTTTAAGCACTTTTAGTGGACAGTTAGACATCAAAGGGCAGTCTCATGGAATCATGCAAGGGTTGTGTCAGGGTTAGATTTGACATATCATTGAGGAGTTATTCAAGGGGAGATTACAAGCATCAAGGTTAATGGAGCAAGGTATGACTATTATCATGCCAAATGCATAATGGAGAAAGAGCAAGGAGACAGTATGTTTAATAGGGGAAATAACATAATAAAACCCATAGAAACATATGATTGAGTCTTACCTTTTGCATTACATTGGGTGTATCAGATGGCATAGTCCGATCTTGCATGCCAACAAGATGCATTCTCGGTGGACTTTCTCTAGAAATTCCCTACAGAAAAAAAAAAACAAATATTAACAAAATATAAAAGGTGAAATAAGTTAACTAAATGCACAAGAATCTAGATCAAATATTACCGCTGGCATAATACTAGATGTACTAAAGGGCATGATAGGAGTTGGAACAACTTTAGAGATGGCCTGCATTCCACAAACATAAATTAACATAACATAATACAGAACATAAGATAATTGAACCTATAAAACACAATTTTCAAACTTACCTCATGCACCATCATATAATGTTTTGCCCTTTCCCATTCCTTAGCATTTCAATTAAACCATTTAAGATCAATGGATCCCCCATAGCAGAATTGGGAGCACCCATAGGAACATTCTTAAAGAAACACATAATGACATAAAATGACAAAATATTAATTAGAAAACATATGCAAGTGATATTAGTAACATAAGTCAAATTCACTAGCACATGAATAATTACATACATAATTTTCATTATGTTTCAATACATAAGAAAAACATAAACGATGCTCAACTTCCAAAGTTTTTTCAGCTTTATGGTATTGTGTTTCTTTTTCCTAGGTGTCAATTGCATAAAGTGCATAGATGTTGATTGTGTAAAGCTTCCAAACACATAAGTGTATTTCAAGTAAGTTGTTAAAGAAGTAAAAAAAATGAAACAACTTATCCAATTGAAAAAATATGCAAGCTATATTCATTGACGTTAGAAACATCCACTAACAGGACACTCAAAACATTCAAATTACTTAATTCCCATTACATTTTGTGTACAATTAAAAACACAATATTTAACATGTAAAGAGTTAATTATATTGTATTGAATCCTCACAACCATCTTAAAGTGAACATGATGATCAAACAATTTCATTCTCCCATGAAATGTCATCATCTGATGGCATAAATTCACCATCATTAATGGGCCCTAAATCCACAAATAAATTAATACCATAGTTTTCATGGTCTTCTTCACCTTCAGCTACAGGTAAATGAAAATCAATAAATTCATCATCTTCATGGACTTGATGCCCATGTGGTTGCTCATATCCTTCAGACAGTTCAGTAAACTCGTCATGATCTTCATCTTGGTCATATGCATCATTGACAATAAAGTTTTCATCATCTCCATATTGGCCATCTATGTCTTCAAGGGGGACTTCTGCATCTTCAAGTAAATCATGGTCCTCTAAATCTTGAACAAATGTTACTCTTCGTCCTCTTGGATCATAATCAATCACAAATGACCAACCAAGTTGTTCTAAATTTGGAATGAGAAACATCTGGTCACATTGATTTGGAAACACATAAGGTTCAGAAGTGGTTTCAAACCTAGATGTATTGATCATATGGAATCCATTCTTGTGTAGCAATATAGTTCTGTCTTCACCCACTTTGATAAGCTTGTACCATTGAACACGAAAAATAACTTTCTTGAAAGATATAAAATCAAGCTCTATAATATCCTCCAACACTCCATAATAGCGAAGTGTGCTTGTGACTGGTTGTCTATCATTTGCATGTGAACAAGATTCCACCTCAAATGATGCTGAAATTCCACAATCATAAGTTTGTCTCTTGTCATCAACCTTTTTGATGCGAAAATGATGACCGAAATTCCACATTCCTTTGTAATATGTTACCTATATTCATATATATATTAATTAATTAGATTCAAGGATAAAAAATTTAAAAGGAAAATCACTGAATACCTCAAATATGTTAATATACATGTATCACCTCCCCATTTCTAGATCCTGTAACAAAATTCAATTGTTGTTGTGTCACTCTATTCTTCCTCTTTGTTGCCTCGTGTTCAATATTGGTCTTTAGCGAATTCCATGAGCATCTATTTGGCCAATTTTTTTTATGGCTTATAGGAAGTCCTCGAGCAGTGTTCAGACCATGTCTATTATATAAATTTGTCCATGCCTTTTCATCCTCTAATTTCTTTTGTTCAGTGTACTTCTCCATCCATTCCAACATAAAGTTAAAATTGTATGCAACATACAAATGTAATGACTCCCACTCCTTAGCATCTACAATGAAAAATAGAATTGTTCAATGAATTAATAATGATTTAAAGCTATGTCTTATAAAATTTAAGATAAAAAACAATTACTTTAAACATTTTTGTATACCTTTTATCCTCTTTGAAATCCCTTGACCCTCTAATTTTTCTCCTTCAAATGATTGAGGTTGGTTACCATCCCATAATTGAGGAGCTTCAAGATGCAATTTAGGTAAGTACTCACTCAAATGAACCATTGTCTGGAAAACCATGTACCCCTCAACCATGGACCCTTCCGGTCGAGCCTTTTGCCTCACAAATTTTTTTAGAACCTTCATATATCTCTCCACGAGCCACATTGTTCGAATATGGATAGGACCACACTGTTCAATCTCTTCTACTAAGTGTACAAGGTAGTGATCTTGAGAATTGAAGAAGCTTGAAGGGAAGTGCATTTGAATATCACACATCAAAAGTGGAACATTCCTCTTCCAATAATTCAATTCATCCTGATGTATCTCTTTAGATGAAACCCACCTACATATATTAATGTGCATTATAATAAAGACTCATTATTTGTTCAAAACTAATGTTATAAATGTATATAAAGGCATTACATTAATGTACTTCAAAGGATAACAACCATGAAAGAGTATACATGATGGATTCAAAATACCTCAAATATTTGGATAATTTGTAAATAGTAAACGTGACATCATGGTCAAAGGTGCTTGGTATTGCTGCGGGCAACACATACTACATGACCATTAACAAAAACAATGTTAAAATATGCATGAACTTTTGTTATCACTAAGATATACAAATTTGTAATTATGCTGCCAACAAATTTGGCATTCTAGAAAGTTACCTTTATCCAGTTGTGCCAATCATGTGTTTTTAGCCTTGAGAACTCTGACCCATCTCTTGTGAATAATTTTTTTAATGTCACACCAAAACTAGAAGGAAATTTTATGCTTTTCATTGTATCAATGATGTTTTCTTTCTCCTTTGACGTAAAAATCCATGGAGCATGAACAAATGAGTTGTTTTCATGCAACCACATGTTCGACATGATATTGGCAACTTGAAGGTCCTTTCATAACTTTATTTGTGTTTCAAGGTTAGTTCCATTTAGATGTTTCCACAAACACTCTGCCACATTTTTCCCGATGTGCATAGTATCAAATAGGTGGGCTACTGGCAAACTCTCATAATATTGTAATTTGTAGAAAATAGAGAGTCTTTTCATTCCTAGTGGAAAGCCTATCCCTTCTTTTTTGTCATATAGTGATTTCCACCTGGCAGGGTTCATCCTTCTTGGCTTCCTCATTTCCACTTCCTTTCCATTGAACTTGTTTTTCTCACGCACTCGATAGCAATGATTTTGTGATAAAAAATGTCTATACTCATCATACACAGTTTTTTTGAGATCTTTTGACTGCCTATACAATGTTTTCAGCCCACATGATGGACAACCATGTTTCCCCTTTGTTTGTAGCCCTGAAATCATAATGGAAACCTTATTTAGTAAATGGTAAAATGAACAAAATAATTACAAATTTAATTTATAATATATTACCACAACAAATAGAGAGTCTCGGGGCATCATGAATTGTCTAGATAAGGATCGCATGAAAGAGGAAGTTTCTATCATTGATAGGTCTTGATACATCGTACATATTTACACCATCCCATAATTCACGAAGCTCATCAATAAAAGGCTCCATGTATACATCCATATCCTTTACCTGATACTTCCCTAAGTAAACAAAAAGATTTTTATTAGGATTTAACTAATTTTGAATTTTTATTTTATATAATCTTCAAAAACCATTGCATTAATATGTTCTAATACCTGGTATGAGAGTTAACATTGCATGCTCCTTTTTCATTGCCATCCAAGGGGGGAGATTGTTGTTAATAATTAAAACTGGCCAAACATAATATGTTGTTCTAAGATCTCCAAAAGGATTGACACCATCCATTGCTAGAGAAATTCTTGCATTCCTTGGCTCATTTCTTAAATGTGGCCATTTTTCCTCAATCTCTTTCCAGTGTTTGCTATCTGCAGCCATACGCATGACACCATCTTGGCTCCTACCTTGTGCATGATAATACATATATTTTTCCAACTCCTTGCATTTGAACATCCTCTCAAACCTTGGCTTTAGTGGAATGTGTCGTAGTACTTTATAAGGAACCTTCTTGGATACTTTATTTTGACGATACCTATTTGTGTGACACACTGGGCATTGTTGCAAATTTGCATTCTTTCCATAGTATAGTATATGGTCATTTGGACATGCATCATATGTATTGTACTCCATTCCAATGTCTTTCATCACTGAAGATACTTCTCTATGAGAATGAGGCAACTTATTGTCCTTTGGAAGTATTTTGTTTGTCAAAAGTCTACATGACGAAATAAATGATTTTTATAAGATAAGTATACACAATATTCAAAACTTTCAAGACATTTAGATTATTAATTTATAGGAATATTGAATGCTACCTTAATATATTGGTAAAGCATGTGTTTGTCAATCCATGTGTAACCTTCAAGTTCAACAACAACATAAGTGTCGCCAATATAGAACTATTTGCATTTGGGAAAATAGGCGTCCTAGCCAACTGAGCTAAGGGTGAATCAATAACTTCTTCAGAAGATGTGTAGAAGTCTTGGATAAATTCATTGACACCAGCCTCATTTATCTATGAAGTGGTTTCATCCATAAACGTGTCTTGTTCTTCATCTTGAGAGTGGCTATCATCAGTGACATCCAATGGTTCTTCAAGAATATCGGGAACTGGAAGTGGCTTTTCATCAAAAAATCAATTGAAATTATCAATAATAATGTATTAAATAATATGCATATTTATTTATTATAAAAATAACAATTTCTTAATTAAAGTGTACCTCTTCTATATAAACTCCATAGTTCAATCTATGGATAGCAACAAGTCGTCACTTCTTTAGTTTCCTATTTTGGCACCTTTTTCAAGTGCAATATATCATTTCATTAAAGTATTCATCTATCCCTGGAGTAGGTCTTGTTGCATGTTCATCTGAATATTCAGATGATGATGATGTGCTATTTCCCTGAATGCACCATGTACTATCAACAATAAGAGTACAAATTTTAACTTGAATATTACTTCTCTTTGAAGAGAATATGACTCTTAGGTGCATGATATGTTACAGCTTAAGAAATTTGATAATATGTTTCGAGCTTGAGATAATATGTTTCGAGCTAGTTGATTGAACCTTCGGGATTAGTGGATTAGCTTATTATAGGAGTTCTCGTAGGCCAATGTGATGTTTAGGGAGCTCAGTTGGTAATTTTTCTTAAATTTTCTATATTTGGTAAGTCAAGAGGATTAGGCCGTTGCGGGACTTTCTTAAAGGGATTATAAATTGACCTCCAAAAGTGATTATAAATGAATGTGAGAGGGATGTCTTGGAGTAGGAATGAATGAGGATTGATTTTGATAGTTATTTGCTGGAGTTTTTTGTAGGCCTTGGAGGACGCTAATCCTTCTTTGGTACCACTTCCGACGCTTGGACGTGGTCTTGGAAACTCCACATTAGTTGGCTGCAACAAAATCTGAAAGTTGTGGACATCTCATTGTTGTTGTAGTTCGATTTGGGGTGACCTTTGGAGACTACTTTCTGTTACAACAAAGACTTTCCAAGTTCTTGGGGTTCTGGGTACCTTACATTTAGGTAATAGGCCCCTAAAAACGAACTGGGTTATTCTTGTATTGTTGAACAAGTTGATATTTTGAAAGCTATGTAAATCTGAAATTTTCAGCTGTTTACATTCATTGTCATTTACTTCCTGTTACAGCAAAGACTTTCCAGGTTCTTGGGGTTCTAGGTATTTCACATTTAGATAATAGGCCCCTAAAAACAAACTAGGTTGTTCTTGTATTGTTCAAGTAAACCACAAAAAACATCTTAGACAAAGAAAAAAATAAAATAAAATCAAGCTATTAATTTCATTAACAGGGCAGTCCATTACATGTTTTTTCATCGCTAACTAGTCCAATCTTTCAATCATAAAAATGATATGAAATATTACTCTATGTGCTATCAATTAAATCCTATGTTAGTGTTTCATTTCATTAAAATGATACTACAAGTACCAAAAACAACAACATAAATACCTGGTCTGCCATTTCGTATAGACAAGAAGAAAATAGCCTAATAGAAAGCTACAAAGAAATTGATTATGAATTGGTGACGTAGAATAACCTGAAATACATGGATTTAAATTAATTATAACAGTCCAAATACAATTACCATATACAATAATTTAGAATTACCATATACAATTTATTTAGAATTAGCCTAACTGACTCTGATCAAAAGATAATTAGTCTTTTACTTGCCTACTTAATGGATGTAAATCAATGACAAATACAAAATCAATGATAAATATAAAATCTGTTATTGTATTAAATTTAAATATGATGCAAATTGATTTACAATAAAAAAAAATAAGCTACAACAATAAACACCAAACTTGGCCTTTCATGGCCCAAGCAATATCATCTAAATAGGCTCAGCATCTACCTAACTATCTAAATGAAACTAAGCATACCTGATCATGTAATCACACATATTACTTTGACACGGATTCAAATGGTACTATGGATCAAAGTCTTGGTGTGGAACGGCCAACAAATCCCATGTTGTCACCTTTGCTTACTGATCTATACCAATTCACAATGGCATATGCATATTGGAAAGCTGGCAAACATCTTGAAAAAGAAGTGTATGTTATTGCAATTTTATTTTGCTGTTAGAGAGTCCTTGGAATTATTTACTCTTTTCTGGTTAGTAAATTTGAACATTGTTTTTCAACAGGCATATGAATACAACTCTAGAATTTTCAGTATCAACTTTTGTTTGCTGCAAGTTTGTCACATTTAAGTATCGCTAAATGTACAACAACATTAGGGTTGGCAGGTTGTGTAAAGGCTAATGTGTGGGCAATACAAAGTGTGAATTAAGGGACACATGGCAGGCCCAAAGCTGGACGAATTTAGCCAAACTCTTAAGTTCAGAATAGAAATAACTCATTTCTATGGGACTTGGCATTTTTCTATAGAATTTAGTTTTATTCTAATAGATAGTTTGGAATCATGGTTGTTTTCCTTTTCTGTATCTTTGAAATATGGTAAGTAGTTGGTAGAAAACAATTCTAGGTTTTTTAACTTGTGTTTAGAAAAGTTTTGAACAATATTTTTTATGATATTGGAGTTCATGAAACAGTATATGCCTTTCATAGTATGTATATCAGATTGTAGCTTGTTTTGGCTGGAGTTTTCCTATCATACATTTTCAGATAGAAATTCCTAGGTTGCTGCAAGTCTCATAGATTTAATACTGCAGGGAAGGAAATGTATATTTGTTGCTGCTGCATACATTGTTTTTTTAGTGAGTAGACTACATTATTATGCATGCATAAACACTGATTTTTAGTTAGATAAATATTGATCAGACCGGCTTTTATATTAAAGCTATCAATTACTACCATATTCTAGAGTTGCATGCTTCCTAATTATAGGCATAGACGAAGAAGTGATCCCAAAAAAGGGCAATGAAATTGGGGCAAGTGACATACCTGGAGATTCTGCACAATTTCTATCTTGCTGTCAATGAAGCCCTAACGAAGGAGGTATTGTCTTAAAATAAGACGAACTGAATCCAAGCTGCCTACAGATAACAAGACAATTGTTTTAGAATTAAAAAAGTAAAAAAAAAACAAATCAATAACGTGTAGCTCTAAATCTCATAGAATTCAATCGCACTTATAGAGGTAAAAATAAAAAGAATAAAGTAGTTTTTTTGGTAACTTAAAAGAAAGGAACCCTGATTTCAACAGTGATCATTTTGCAATTAAAATCTAATGACAAAGGATAGATAAGTAGGAAGGAAATGTGGTAGTGAAAGTAGGGAGAAATAATAGCATGACTATCAAGAGTGATATTTCAAAAAGAAGGGAATCTATTATAGTGGCAAGTCCCAGAAGAGGTTAACATGTTCATGCAAACTACAAACCATGGAAACAGGAAGATATGGGTATAGCACAAATTTGCTAAGATTGGCACTTGTGAGCATTCAGACGTTTCTTTGCTTAATCTTGATTAAAATATACTAACTACAACCAGTTGAATTTTTCTTGCATGTATTCTTGCTTAATCTAACTAGATACTCCTCTTCCAAAATTAGTTAGCATTCAGAAGGGGGGTCTCTGGAAAGAACTGCTATCTAGTAGGTGAAAATGAAAGAATCATCAGCATGTAATATAGGAGTTTCTTATGTCCACTTTATAAGGGTAGTAGTTAGAGGAGGTAGTGATATAGTTTATATAAAAGGGTGACTGGTCCTTGTGGAACACTAATATAAGGTGATGCAAATGCAATTTTTGATTGGCAAAAGCATTTAGGCTGTAATGGTGGAGCAAAGCACTTTAAAATGTATATCCAGAATAAATACTTTCTGTTTGAAACGGAATAATTAATTTTCCAACAAAGTTATCATCTGACTTTGTTAACTATTTTTTATAATAGTAATATTTCAAGTTTTAGGTTACAGATTTTTAAGAAACACTGTGTTTTTTATGAGAGGCCTACTAGTTATTTGGGGAGTAAAGTACTAAAGGAACTAGAATAAGTACCAATTGAAGATCTCCTTGTGCACAAAACTGACAGATATATCCAAAGTGTCATCATGGTTTTCAAAAAAAAAAAATTGTTGTTATCACGTGAACTTATTTTAAGTCAATGACAATCCCACCAACTTGTCTGGATGCATCAAGTGGTGCATTTCATAGAGGGCTGAATTGTGTACATAAAAACATATATATAAATAACCACTACAAAATTTTCTTGTTCTAGAACTCTAGAAAAATTCTCTCAGAGACTCGCTGATGATAGAAGGCTATTGATGATAGACATTTTCAAGGTAGATATTTGGTGCAAGTAAATGATTGTGTTGCAATTCTCAGGAACAACTAGTGTTCTATATTGGTAAGCTAGTAGTCTGAGGTATGTTATCTTTACAAAGTGTAATATCTTTTAACATTCATTCTTTAACACATTTCCTTTTAAAATTTGTATTTCTTTGTAAACGATATCCATACATTTCTTTCACGTCTAATTAGATCTAAAGCAAAAAAAACAAAAATAATTTATTTCTCAGGATGAAAGCACCATTGTTGTGCTTGCTATTTTTTGTTGGCTTAAGATCATGAGTTCACGAAGATGCTTCAAATATTGAATTCAGACTGGTAAGGATGAGCTTTGCTTAAGTTGGTGTCTAAAGTACATTTGTCTTACAATGTTCTTATGTTCATGTACTTGACAATCAAATGCAGGAAAAAAGTGTCCCGGTCGAGAAAGTGAGTTTCAAATACAAAGTTTATTAATGTATAATGACTATATGAATTTCCTGAGATGAATGTTAGTTACACTGCTCAGTGCCTAACATCCATGAAAATCATAATGGAATTCCTTGGCAGTTACATGAATGCCATATGGAAGTCTCTGAATTTGTCTCAGGTTTGGATGATTGAAGCAATTGATATACAATGTTGAATATATAGTTTGAAACAAAATTAATCTACCTACTTACATATATCTAGGTCCATGCATGTGCATGTAGTACCTGCATTAACAAGAAGAAGTTTTCTTTTTAAATAGCTCTATTATAGTCTTTTCATAGGATCCATTTGGAAAGGTTTATGACAGGCGACTTATCCTATTGATGAGAGAGCCTCCTCCAGCTGCATAAATTTCAGTTGATACTCAGAGTGAGTAATGTAAACCTTACATGGTGCATTATGCCTCTTGGTTTGAGTATTGTATAATCAAAGGAAGGCCCTATGAATGTAACGTACAAGCAATGTGCTATAGAAGGGACTATAGAAGAGTGATTTCTGGGATATGCTAAAGAATTTTGTTTATGTTGGAAAGCTTCTAGGGAGCAAAGTTCTATTTACCATTTCAAAAGTTCTTGCAATGTGACAATTGTGCTTGAAAAACAGAGAAGATATTGCTAAACAAATTAAGCAGTATGTAATGGTTTGACAGTTTATCATATGTTTGATAGAAGAATCATCTTATTTCTAGACCAGCTAAGAGTTGTATAGGTTTTTTCTTGTATATATACGGAGAAAGGTGCTTTGAATCTGGATTTTTCTGGGAAGAGAAAAAAATATTCTAATACATGGTCAATCCATGAATAATGCACATGTTTGATAAAGTATTATTATAATTTTCCCTGAACTTGGAGTTGTTCCTAAGATACATAATATCATGTGGGAGTGAAAAAAACCATATCATTGTGTTTCCAACATATACATTGACCATAAATTATATTGTCAACAATATACATTAATCATAAGACATGTAAACCAGAGACTGGAGTTCATATCTCTTTAGACTACATTGCACAAGGCATCATGTGACCAATGACTTCTAATATAACCACCATCTGCTTTCCTGGGACAAAGATTTGACTCTAGTTTAGAAAATTAAATCGTAATAGAAGTAACCCTTTCAAATCTGCAACAAGTCCAAATGAGAGTATCTCAAATAAGTAGTCTTGCTTTGAGTAACAATGGTTGAAGGTACCAATTTGCAATTTGACTTAATATTAATAGCAATATGGGTTCAACAATTTAGAATCATGCTTAAGTAAACTCTCATGCAGTAATAGAATTTTTTACGAAACATATTTTCCTTTAATCTGCAATAGACTGAGATCTTCCTTATATCTGCAATAAGCTAAATCACTTTACTGGTTTTTTAACCTGACAGATCTGCCTTAAATCTGAAATAGACTAATTCACTCTTCGAACCATTTTTTTAAGAAACAGATCTATTTTAAGCTTGTTTGCATTATTGGTTGACTTCCTGAATTGACTACAATTTGGATTTTATGCTCAGATGTTAGCCTTTATGGATTTTATATGGACATATTTTCCGTATATCCTTATTGTAAAGTTAATGCTTTGAATGTTCTAGCATTGATGATTCTCACCCATATGTATTGACCTAACATGTATCCTTTAATACAGAAAATATATTATCCTACATCCATCTAGCCTTCCTTCTAGGTCTTCCTTTTCTTATTCTTCATAATTCTCCTTGGCCTGCTGCATCAAGGCCTTGTTCCTTGAAACTCAATCTTTTGTTAGCTTATCATCCATTGTCCTCTACATCTCACCTTTGATTTCTATGCATGATACATGGAAAGCCATTTCATCCCAATCTTAAAATGAAGCTGATAACCAACCACAAAGTTATATGCCAAAGGTGTTATAGATTTCATTGTTGTCCCTTTAGTTTCTAGGTACATGTTCTTACATGGAAATTTAGGGCACTAAAACTAGAAAATCCAATCACATGTATCGACTCAGATGTATCACATTTCTGACACACCAGCACAAAAGACTAAGCTAAGGAGATAATTCAATTATGCACTTAATCCCTTTCATGCTCTTCTAAGAAAGCATAAAATCAGCATAGATGACTTCCAAATAAGCTCAATAAGCTATACCCTTCAAATAATTTTTTTTGACAAACTTTATAATCCTATATCCTCCACTAAAAATGCTCTTCACAAATTGAAGCTTTTCTATAGATAGGAAACTAGGAGTACCAACAGTTTTTAACAAACAAGAAGCAAGCAATTGGATGTTTCTTTCAACAGCACAGAAAGTGGAATTTGCTTCACAAATCAGGGCAATTATGAAAGTGATAAAGATTGAGATAGAAGTTGGTGAATTAAATCATCCATGAGCATATGTGCTGAGTCAAAACCCTAATTAATGGCAAGCATAATTTTTTGTGTTGTTAAGAATAGGAGCTAGAGGATTGTAAATATAGTGAGCAAATATTTTTGCCAAAATATATATTGATATTTCTAAAATATGATCAAAACTTTGTACCTAGATACATAACCATTATAACCGGTGAATGATACAAAAGGAAAAGAGCTTAAAAATTCTAGTCTTGATGATGAATATTTTAATGGAAGGAAGAATGAAAATCCAAAAGTCTTGCTGGAATCATTTGGTTATAAAATTGAACCAGTTTCCTGATCCTTTCCTTACTGTACATGAACCATTATGGACATTAAGCCATATACATTCAAGCCAGGACAATAAGCGAATGCTGTTACATTTCTAGGTAAGCACATAAAGGAATACCGTGAACACATAATAACTAGAATATAATTCTATTATAACCTTAAATGAATTAAGGTCTCCAAAAAAATGGATGCAATCCCTTTGTATAAACCACAAAATAAAATTCTCTCAAAAGAGGAAAATAAACCATATAGCAGCAAAAACCAATCGATCTGATGTTTGAGAATTTAATGTGCACTTCTAAACTCACAACATGTGGATAAGATTTGGACCCATGCCTGCAGAATGAGATCTTAGGTAGGCAAATTTAAAAGTGACAGAAAAGTATAACATTCCCTACTTACATGAAATATGTCCACTGGGAAAGCTCTTATGTCCTTCCTTTATGACTGCTGGATCACCATGCCAAATGACATTAGTTGTAATATTGTCATAAATCTGACACAAGCCCCCATCAATGGAAAGTTGGCTTAATCAGTTCGAAAAAAGAATTAAATGACCTGACACACAATGGTGCTAATTATCTTAACAAATTGTATAATGAATAATGAGGGAGATGGGTTCATAAGTGCTTCTAACCGCATTTCCATCAGGAAAGTAGCGCCAAAAAAAGTTAGGTCGAGGTCGACCAACTGCAACTTTTATTGAATCGATGAGGACTCCAATTATGAATATAGAAAAGAGAATACCTAAACAGATTAAACATTTGATTTAATCATAAAGAACCTCTGGAAATTCCTACAAACTAAACCATAACAAAAGATAACCAAAGAAGCTTTAAAATTAATAGCATTTAATAATTGTCTTACAAAGAAAAGAAACATGGTAATTGATAGAAACATTACCCAATACTGCATGGTGTAAATCATTAAGATCTTTCCTACGAATATAGTAAATGAAAAAGATAAAAATCAGTAGTAATACTGCATATACCTGTTCATTGTATTAGAAAATTCTCCGTTGGTTGGGCAATCATTAAACAACCTCATAAGTATGATTTAAAGATAGAAAAGAGCATTATATGCATGTTAATTAAAACATCATTTTCTATGTAATCATTTCACTCAGCTTGTAAGTCCATATTCATTTAAGATTATAATCAGGAATTGGATCAGCTGGGAAGAGCATCTACAAAAAAACTACCTTGAGATTCAGAATCTGGATACATACCGGAACAGACCAAATAGGGACAATATTGCTTTTCAAAGGATAGCTAAGATCAGTCATTATATCTTTCCCAACAAACCGATAAAATGGATGTATAATATTCAGAATGATTTCAAAAACCAAAAGAGTCATATAGTTCAATGAATGCTTAACACCATTGAAGATTGAGTTCTGTTATAGTTTTTCACAATTTGCACAAACAAGATTCATTTACTGTCACAAATGACAGTCAAGGTGGATTGTCCCTTCTGATAAAACAGCTTATTTGGTATACAATGACGTTTTCCTTATTGCCCTTGATCATCCCTACCTTGCTTCATGGCTCCGACAAATTCTATTGCTATGCATCATCACCCTACCATACTGAACTTTATAGAGCATTTCCCTCATCATTTTGATGCTCTAACCTAGATTGCACTATTCCCTTTCTACCAACCTACTGTCATAACTTGATTCAAAGGTATGTGAAGTTGAAAAGAAATCAACACTGGTAGTAGGAGCTGATAGTGTTGGCTCTTCAAGTGGTATCCCTTCTCCTCCAAGTTTTGACTGTCCATCTTAAGACCTTTATAGCTTATGGTTGTCTTCTTTTAATGCAAATATTTTTGGCTTTCCCTTGAAAGGCTCGTTTGTTGAGCATTGCTTACATATGACTATCTCATGCTATTGCCATTTATTGACTCCGTCTTCTCCAACTTTTAGATTCCTTTGGGGGAAGGGTTAGAAATGAGGTATTAAGTGGTTAAGTTAGATTTTTTTTTTGTCTTCTATGCGACTTTAGTTTAATTTTAAATCTTTGTGGCTTACCTTTTTTCTTTTGTTATGACCGATATTAGGAAAATTTGGGATGTGCCTAAAAGGTGCCCTAACTAGTATGGGTATGGGTGTAGCCTACAACACAGTACCCAGTAACACAATGTTTAAATGCTAATATTGTATAGGCCAATAATTGAGTAAAACTCAAAGCACAAACTAATTATAATAGAAAGGAATGGGAAATTTTAAAGTGCGAGCTGATGTTGCATTGTATTGTGGCACAGATTAAATTACTGGGAATTTCCAAGCAAAAATCATTGTATATCTAATTATGAAGAAGAAAAAGGTTATTTTCCCCAAGATTTAAATTCAGATGAGCATGAATTATCACACCTACAAAGATGACAGAAGTTCAGGTAAATCCAGATGAGCATGAATTATATCACACCTACAAAGATGACAGAAGTTCAGGTAAGAACAAAGTGAAAGTAAGGACTTATTTTTATCCTTACTTTACCTTTATAAGGATGTTCAATTTATTCAAATTGTTATATTCAATTACTTTTTCAAAAATATAACTGTAAC
>VDFB02311658.1:0-84832 GCA_007258455.2 Sequoia sempervirens
TTTTTAGAAGTTTGATTCTCTGGCTCCTTGATCCTCATAACCACCCATTGAATACTCCTATCCAGGATTGGCCTTGCAATTTTTTTGATGTCAATGGATTCATCTACATCCCAATCCATTGGATCCAAGTCTTTAGTACCTATCTTATCAGCATCATATTGTGGATCCAGGGTTACACCATCATCTGACAATGTGTCAGGAATATCCTCCACCCCATACTCAATCATGAGTGGAATAGGAAATCTTTCATAATTCCTTCTTCTTAGATCATACTCATCTTGTAGGTCCATCCAAAAATCCTCAAGCAAATTGAAATTTTTTTCAAAAACTATAGGAAGCAAACCTTGCATCTTGTGCCTGGGATCGAAATACTTCCTAGATGTATATAAGTCTAACTTCAAATGGATCAATTCATCACAAATTACCTTGGATGTCACATTGTGTGCACAACTATATACTCACCTAACTTCATGGTAAATTTGTGACAACCAGGCTTATGTTTGTTAGGAAACTTGGTGTTGACTCCTATGGCCTGATAAATGAACTCCATCAAGACAATTTTGTTATCACAGCATCTAGGCAATAAATGAGGATGGCCATCAAAACCAGATAGCCTGAAATAGGTGAACTTGGGGTATTGGATGTACCATTGTCCCCATTCTGCAATGAACGCCATGGCATCTCTACTCAATTTATACCCTACATCTCCGGTTAGCTAATTAATGATGACATACAAGAATGTGTCATTAATTCTTCTATAATGTGACTTAGAGGTTTGCAAAGTTAGCTAATCATAGTGATCCCACACCTTCTTCTATCTAGGGGCTTCTCCCAATATCCCAACTACATTTAAACCAAGAAAGATGCCTCTTCTTGCAACTGCATATATCACATAGGAAGTCATGAAGAAGCTCTTTATCTTCCTCACTTTAAGCATTTTATTATATAGGGATTCTAATAAAATCATTGGCCAATCAAATTGTTGCCTACCATCCAGAATAGTTTGAATGAATGGAAACATCCATTCCTTGAATTGTGAGGAATCTCTCTTACCAATCACTTTGAAAAGCATCATGAGTATGTTACCAATCTCCTTACCATAATTTGATCTCTTGGGCTGGTCAAGGAGCTTGGCCAGGGATTTCTTTTCAACTCTCATCCAATGTTTTTTCATGTGAGTTTTGTTGGCCTCATTTTTTTTGCTATATAACTATAGTGCCTCTACCTCATTGAGTTGCCTTGGGTTTTGGGGTGTAGGTGCTTTAAACATGAACCTTATCACCTATGGTGTAATATCAATGATGATATTCCCCTGCAAGTCCACACATTGTCTGGTTACGGGATTGTAAGCCCCAACTACAATAAGTATTAGTTATGGGCACCAGACTAATAGAGGAAAGATGGAAACATGTGCCAACCCAGATTGAACAATTGTCTTTGTTCTCCCTATTACATCTTCACTGAATGTTTCTTCATGCAACTCATAATTAAACATGCCCAAGTTTGTATCTGTGATGTCTGCCTGATCTGAATCTACCTTGCTAGCTGTAATAGTAGGACTTTGGTGCTTATACCTCAAGGAGTAGGGGAGTTGTTCTACTTTTATCTTTTTAGGCTTGGTTGTTTGTGTTGAACTCTCAATAGGTTGGCTTCTTTGAGAATCCTCCTTTGATGCTCCTGACATCTTCTATTTATGCAATACAACCCTGGATTGGATAAACAAAGGCATGAAAATGATTACATCATACATTAACTCTCATACCATTCTTTATTCCCTCAAGACAAATCTCCATACTTAGCCAAATTTTATATATACTGGAAGTGGATTCAAGGAAGAATCTGAGACAAAAAGTTCTTAACATAGGTGGGATCAGGATTAGAACCAGAACGATACCAGAACCAGGATCGGAACGAAAATTAAACCCAGAACTAATCAATAGTTCCAAATTCATTTCCCACTCCAATTCCACTTCTGCCAAAGAACAAATGTGAAGACTAGAGCCGATAGTCATTGAAAGTGAGAACATTTTGGGAATTAACTCTCATGTAAAACTCTTATGGGATGAATTCGTTCCCAGATCTGATTCCGCCAGTTTACCATTCAAACGAAGCAATTTTGAAGATGCGTTCATATGAGCTTAAGGCTTGGGTCACATGGAATTATAAGGAAAATTTAAATAAAGGGGCCTAACCTCACCCCTTTAATAGGAAAAAGACCAAATTTAAACCCTAGGGACTCGACATTGTAAAGGTCATCGCACAAACCCTAGTTTGCATGACTTGTCGATTCAAGTAATTAGGGCATCAAGAACCCGAAATGAAAACTATTGAACCGACATGGGAATAGTATCAAAGAGGTCATCAAATAGATTTCAAAGCATTTAAAGCAAAAAAGACCCCACCAAACGAAACCCTAATTAAAAACTAGGGCACGACAAAACAAACATGCCATGAAAATGATAACAAAACGACAAAAACAAACAAGAAAGGCAAAAAAAAGCAAAATGGAAAATGGAGAAAGACCAAAACGAAACTAGAAACAAACAAGGGAACAAGCAAAAATCCACAGGAAAGGTCCCATGAACATGCAAGAACACCACGGAAATGACAGCAGAACAACAAAATAAATAGGAAAAGAATGGGAAAACAAACCTACCTCGAAACCCTAACAAGAAAGTTTGAAACTTGATAACAATCCACTCACCAACACGCCTCTGCAATCAAATTGTGCTCCTCTCGAAGTTACTCAGGCTTTGGTTCGCCAAAAAAACTTAGACAATAAATATAATGAGCTAGTTAACCTTGATTAAGGTTTTAAAAACATTTGCACGTGTGAGGAGGCTGCAATTAATGCAATAAATGTGGTTGATCGGGAGCAGAACCAAAAACATAAATGAGTAATCAAGCAATGTGGAAATCAAAGGCAAGGTGGACACAGATGCAAAGCCGGAATAGAACAAGAAACCTTACCCCTATTTCTTTTCCAACTTTGAACCCGGTTTCGGTCCCACGACAGGGATAGGCAACAAAGGGAAACAAGGGAAAAATCAAAACCAAAACTGAACCCGAAACTTTTACAAAGTTCCAAGTTCAATTCTAATTTCGGTTTCACTCCCAGCAAAGGAACAAAACACTGAGACAAGGAAATCAACTAACGAAATGACAGGAAGCAGGATCAAAACGAAAACCGAACCCAACCAAGACACCAACGAATACAAAAACACAAAGCAAGCGAGTAGAAATGGGATTAGGACCGAAACTAAATTCAAAATTTTTACAAAGTTCCAAGTTCAACTCCAATTCTGGTTTCGCTTCTGCCATGGCAATAAAAAAAAAAGGAAACGAGAAACAACTCAAGGGGAAAACAGACCCAAGAGCACAAGACAAACCAAAAGACAATGAAAAGAACAACGAACAAGGGTGAGGCTAGAACCGGAACCAAATCCGGACTTGGAACCTTCAAAAGTTCTTAGTCCAGCTTCCATTCTCACTCCGCTTACACCAGACCAAAGAGAAACAAGGACTTAGGAGGAAAAAGAACAGCTCCTAAGACCCAAAAAAAACACCAAGGACAAAACAAAAACAAGGGGGGCCCATTTTGATCCAAAACAAAATGGGGTGGTTATGCAAGGCATAAAAAGTAGCAATGGAATCCATGTTCTCATCCCCTTCTAGTCATTGTGGGGTGTTGGTTACATTACTCAAAGTTGGTTTGGAAAATTGGGTGCAGGTTACATGTGATGGAACTAGTGGTGAACAATTGATATGAGCTAGTATCTGTGGGATATGATACACATCCCAACTAGCAGTTTGACTTGGAAATTGAGTGCATCTTAAATCAGATTGGGAGATGGTTGAATAATTCATTGCAGTGGAATAGTGAGGGATATTTTTGTTCAGAAAATCTCATAATACTACATTACTTTGCGACAAGGGATTAGTAGGAGTGTTTAACCACCTTTCTCACTATAAATCCATCTATGTTACATCAATACCTTTTGTCTTTCTGTCATGTTCCCTCTAAATCCTCTCTTGCTCCTTTTTTGCATCTCTATCCTTTCTTTTTTTGTAGTTTTAGTTGTTATGTTTGTTTACATTGTATCTCCTATCTATTTTGGCCTTCTCCTTCAATTCCCTCGCCACAATACATGTTTCTTTTTTCTCCTCATTCTCTTGTTTCTTTTGGGATTTTATCTCCTCATTCTCTTGTTTCTTTTGGGATTTTATCTCCTCAATCTCTTTCTTCCTTTCCTCTTTCTCCAGTAATAATTTCATGTAGTCATTTGTTGTTAAGAGTTGAGATTTTCTACTCAACCAAATTCCATTATCACTTCCATTGCATTTTTTTGATTAATATTGAGCACAAGTAGCTTGATAAATTTGTTGATGTGTGGAACTATTTTTGTTTCTTTTGTCCGCTCCAATTGTGACTCGATGTTGTTGTCAACTTCATTGTCTACTACTTGTGAGTCCTAAGTGAAATTTGCATTGCCTCCTAAATCTAAAATGCCACAATTAGCATAGTAATGCACCATTTTAGGTATGAAAAATGTGGGTGGTGGTGATAGGAAACTAAAAGTACCCTACTCTTCTTGGATATGCAAATAAATACCTAGATTCATGGATCCCTCCACCAACCAAGACAATTGGCTACATTACGAGGGAAGACTAAGACTATTGTCTAATTTATCAACTGAGTTATCCACCATGTGAGGAGTTTGTTGATCACCCACCACTTGTGCAACTAAATTAGTATGACTGTCTTGAGGTGAATGTGGTATATGTTCTTGTACTTGTGATTCCATTGTAGACTACAATTGACCATATGGAAGAGTGAACAACAATGTTTGTGTGACATTATCTCTTGATACTGCAACTCCTGAAAGGCTAAGGATGTTTTGCACTGTAGAAGAATCCTCACCTACGCTGACCTAAAATGGGTTGTTGGGATGCATGTCATCGACGAGCGCATCGAGATTAAGTTGCCATATCTTGTTCCTTCTAAATCTTGATTGGATATTTGAAACTATCAAAGCTTTTAATAGTGATTTTTTACCTAGTTTGCAAGTTCTACCCTCCCAATTTTAAGGTTTGGATACCTTGCCAGCCATGATGCACATTTTGATTTGAAGTATGTTTTGAAAGGAGAAAACACAATAGCATCTAATGGTTGTAGTTTATGTGAAGTGTGTGTTGGAAAAGTTAGTAAATCAATACCCAACATTCTTGCTTCTTGGATGGTTATGAGCATGACATGGCTTCCATGCCCATCAAAAATCAACTTATTTTTGGTGGGTGACACGTCGCTTGGAAATAATTGCACAAAGTGGTGCAACCATTTCATAAACAACTCCTTTTTCATCCATGCATGTGGCTAAGATGCTATGCAAGCACCTAGTTTGCAACTTGAAATGTAATTGTTTAAATTCTTTTCCCCCTTAAACAAGTAAAACCTTAGAATGATCTACCTGACAACATTAACAAAACATAGAATTGCTATCCATGCATGACTCTTCAGAATAATGTAGGACACATTCCTACTACCTCTTCTGGTAAACACCCTCATGGCCCTATTTTTGCCTGCCTAGATACCAATTTCCTTGTAGTTCCAAATGTGATGAGGACCATATGGATTTGCATCATATGTTTTGGATAATGTATTGTAGAAAGTGGATACAACAACAGGTCTAAGGTTCAATTCCCTATCTTTGTTTGGGCCTTCAACTATCTGCAACATCATTTTTGGATGTTGCTTTTTTAAACTAGTCTACCAGGACTTCCTCAGGAGCTCATTCTTGAAAGGGTTGGGTCTAATTTCATAAATTTGGGTGACCTCTACCTTAAGATTGACAATCTCAAGGCCATGTCCTACTATAGCCATTTCTTTGTACCATTCATCAATTAGAAGTTCTTCCTCTTCGTGAGGATAGTTGGAGGACCTTTTTTAGATGTGGTTGTTACGCCTCCTAACCATTTAGAGAGGGTGGTTGTTAGGATTTTCCATTTATTTGTTTGGAGGCCTTTATGCCATGATTCCATCCTCTGTCGTCTGTCGCTTATCCCTTTGGTAACGCAGCGAGAATCCTTCATGTTAAATGTAGCATTGGGCAAAATATAAAGAGTTTCTGGCAATATGAATTGGCCTATGGTTTTGTAGGACGAGATCTTAATACTTTCAAGAAATCCAAATTTAGATTCCCTTTCTGAAAATACCTTTGAGTATGCTCATCCTAATATTTTACTAAAGCTCATTCCGAAGGGAGACGAAAACAAAATTTATAGAAAATGAATAAACGACCCAAAGAAAGTCACCAAAGAAATAAAGGTTGCATCAAAGAATATAAAGCCAAACACAGCAACCCACCAACCTAAGGCCACGACTAAAAGGAATGCACAAAAAAATAGCGAAAAATCCTAGGCAGAAACCCCTGACTAACCTAAGAACCCAGAGCTTCAGCATTCGACTTCAAGATTGTGCATTTCACAGTGCTCTTCTTTTTGGGACTTTGAAGACACATCTAGGAGAAGGAATCACCTACTTCTTCATAACGTGGCTGCGTCTGCCAAATTACCGGCATCCCCACGTGTGTTCACTGTATCGCCTTATGCGCAGCGGATTACAGCGCCTGGGGAACCCTATTGGCAGATTCTCTGGTTTCTGGATCACGCAATAATGGTGGCATTATGTTTTGTCATTCTGTGATTATGCTCCATAATAGTTTTCATAGTATTTTTCATTTTACCTATTTCATCTTCCAGATGTTTGAATTTACCTTCATTATCCTCGACCTCCATTCTCATTCTATCATCCTTCCTCCCGCACTCTGCAATAATAAGAGAGTGAACTTTACCTTCCAAATCCTCCAGCTTCCCATTGAGGGCTCTATTTTTTAGATTAAGGTTTTAATTTCATGGAAGGCCCATTTCATTATTCTGAAGTAATCCACAATGCCATTCCTAGCAATACCCAGAATATCCCCAGGAAACTCATGGTCCAGTTTAAAATAGTGGTCCTCATGGTTTAGGTCTCTGGGGAATTTCAGCCTATTTTCTCTGTCCAAAGCAAGGAAATATGAGTAAGAGTTATGGCTTGCATTAGGGGCCTCTGAAAAGTCCTCCTAGGAATCCTCAGATTAAGAGACCAATTTATTAGCAGGGGACTCTTTTTGGGTGGGCTTGACACTCTGACCAAAGCAGCTAGGGTTTTTAGCTTACGAAACAGAGCAGCTGGGTTTTTGACAACACTAGGATTCTTGAGCAGGGGATTACCCTGTCGAGTTTTCATTTGTAATGTTATCATTTGTAATATTCTAATTATTAATGGTACTAAATTTTGGTCCATTGTATTGTGATATAATGATAATGGGATGCTTTCAAAAGTGAGTGACCAAGGTTTAAATTCCTCTCCATGTTAAAATAATCTACTAACCAGTGGGCTTACCTATTAATAAGACATTATTATAATACAACTAAATTCATAGGCATATTGAAATTCTTAAATGCTTATCCCTAGATGGGTTCCATGACTAAGGTAGGGCTTGGTAATTTCCTTGGTCACACACACACACACACACACACACACACTTTAAAAATCCAAGATGGTGAAATTTTAATCACATATATTCAATGACTTGGTAGGCACACACACACACATATGTTTAAAATTCCAAGACGGTGAAATTTTAATCACATATATTCAATGACTTGATAGAGGCAATAAATACACAACCACACAAACGGGATATGGACTTATTTGCAATATTCTAGTTTTCGCTAACAATTTGAAATATACATAGATCAACTAAAATAGTGGTTGAATAACTCAAAGGACATAAGTATATTTTCTTCCTTTCTAATTAGCTTCATTTCTTAGAAAACACAATTAAGTGTTATTAAGAAAATTATAAAAAAAAAAGGTTTGATGTTGAATGTTAATAAAACTAAAATCCTAAAGTTCAATCTTGTCACAATAAATAATCGAAATAGTCTAAAGTTCAATCTTGTCAAATCTCTATGAAATTTGGATTTTCAATCTTACATCTAAAAATCAAAATCATGGTTTTCAATAAAAAAATATGACCTACCTTTCTCTATTATGTAATAATCAACCTCTACATATAATTTATTCTTATCATTCTTAAGTTTTCATCTTTCATTAACTTAATGGAAAACCTTAACATTGTAAATAAGAATGTTTCACACTAGAAAACTGATAATGGTTTGAATAATTATAGTACACAATAAAACAATAAACAAATAAATCTTTATCCTTGAAACCTATGATACTCTATGAATTTGATATTTAAGTTTTATACATTTACAATTAAACATTATTTAAAAAATTAATAAAGCTAATACACTCTCTAAGATTTCAATATTATTAACCATCCACCTTCCTTATCACATACCTTATGTTGCATACTCAATTTTATTAAGAAAATTAATATTGATCAAAATATTACTTAAACCTTGTTGATTTAAAAAATAATTTTATAGCAACACTCATGTACAACTTCAATATTAATAGTCATCCACCTTATCACATTTCTCTTTTTCCAGGCTCATAATTTTGTTAATAAGGTTAGTGTCAATCTATTACAAGACTAAAGGCCTCCTAACTTAAGTGATACTATTATAGCAATGCTCATCTTGCTTGAATAAAGAGGTTTCATTCATAGCTCACTTTTTATAGATCACATGATCACTTTGTCTATATTTAAATAAACTTATATGATTATGTTGACTAGAGCTCCATGTTTAAATTTAGGATTTACATTTTACTTGGGCTTTCAAATTTCTTAGAATTCAAGCTTGTTTGTCACACATTATTTGGTCTTTGATGTTGAGAGTGATATATCATAAAGATAAAAGAGCAAATTTCTCATTTGAATAACATTCTTTTAATTTGAGGGTTAGTTCACTTTTCTTAACAACAATGTCTCAAAATTTAAGAGATCTTCACTTCCAATTTATGTCAATACCTTTCTTTCAAACAAAACCAATATTTTAGAAATTAAACCTTACATCAATTTGTTTTGATACATTCCTTTCAAACAATTCTAATATTAATAGAAATTAAGCCTTATATGTTATCTAAACAACTAGACAGAACACAGAAAACTGATCACATATCACCATTTGCTTCCCATTTATTAATTCTTTTGATCCAGATCATTATTTTATTTCCTTGGATATTTCCTTAACATCTATACAAATTATTATGTTTGTTTGAAACTAGCCGACCTTAACAAATTATATTGGGATGGGTGACCTCCCGTGAAGGCCCAGTGTGAGCATCACCTAAATGCAATGAGTGCTAAGTGGACCATTCTTTATCATGAGAGATGGGTTCTTGTGAACCACTACTCATGAAACATGGATGAATGAGTTTGACTCAAAAACTACACGGTTGAATCCTGATAACATCCTCTACTTATCACTAGCTGACCTTAATTGTTTTCATAATCTTCTTTTATACTTCCTAGAATAAATTTGGGCAGTTTCTTTACTGCATGCAGCTCTACACTAATGGCCTTTTATAAATTTTCTTACGAATCTTGGAGTAAAAGAGTACAAGCAGAAATGGCACTGGAGTTGACGAGAGAAATGACTAGAATCTATTTCTCTATTTCTCAAACTGTATCTATGTCGAACTAAAAAATGGCGCTAAACCATTAATTTCCCTTACAAACCACAACTCAATCTAAAATATTTACTCCATAAACAATAAAAAGGGAACAAGATATAATTTTAAAAATGATCAGAAAAACATTCCTGACACACCATAGCTCATTCTGCAAATTAAAAAGTTGCATTTATAGAACATTTAACTCTCATTCTCGAAATGGCAGTTCCAAAAAAGCACCTAAACAAGCACAAAGATGATCAAATCCTACCCAAAAACATAGTAAATATGTAGTTGTTCACATCAGCAATGTATCAACAATTAAGCTCTTAACTTATAAAAAATGCATATACTAACATTCGTAAAAACTTGGTATTCAACAAATTTTCTGTTCGGCATTCTAAAAACTTTTTTAATTCCCAGGAGAGTGAAGCTTCAACTTTCTCAAGCGGAGCTCCTCTTGCATAAGAGCGAGACGCTTAATAGCGGCTTCCAACTCAAGGGTTTGCTGTTCTCGCCGCTTGCATTCAAGCTCTTCCGTTTCCGACTCAGTCAATGGTGGCAATCCCCTTGATTTGGAAGAAGAAACCATCTTTATCATCTCGTCGACAAAGATCTGAGAATCATCATATGCGCTGTTGTTGAAAGAAGCTTGTTTTACTTCCCTTGCAATTTTCACGCCATAATCCTTCAAGACACGCCACTCATCTTTAATCGTGTTCATCATATCTGTATGCTCTTTGTACAACTTAATCAACTCAGTGACACTTATGCCTGAGTCACCAATGTTTAGCTTTCAATGATAATAAACGGAAGAGTTTAAGCATGATTATAAGCAATAGAGTTTCAACATGGTTATAAATAAAAGAGTTTTTAGGAAAAAAATCTTACATCCATCACAACAGGCGACAGGCCCGTAGCTCTCTCCTTGGTTTTGTCCTCACTGCAAACCTTCGTCGGTTCCTTCTCACAACTTTTCCTTTTCTTTGTCTTCACGTCACTGCCAGCCTTCTCCTTGTTCTTTTCCTCACTACCAGCCTTCTCCTTTGTCTTCTCCTCACTGCCAGCGTTCTTCTCCTTTCTCTTCTCCTCACTGCCAACATTCTTCTCCTTTGCCTTCTCCCTACTCCAAGCCTCCTTCTCCTTTATCTTTTCCTCGCTGCCAATCTTCTTCTCCTCCTTCTCCTTTGTCTTCTCCTCACTCCCAGCCTTCTTCTCCTTGTTCTTCTCTTTCGTCTTCTCCTCACTCCCAGCCTTCTTCTCCTTTATCTTCTCCTTGTTCTCTTTCGTCTTTTCCTCACTTCCAACCTTCTTCTTCTTGTTCTTCTCCTCCGTCTTCTCCTCACTGCTAGCCTCCTTCTTCTTCTCACTGCTAGCCTGATTCGTTTTCCCTCCAGCAGAAGTAGCCTTCTCCGTCCTCTTCGTCGAACTGCCGCTTTGTGTTTTGTTGGGAGCAAATATTTCTGTATCTTCCAAGTTGCCAGAGTTGGAGGCAACTTTTCTTCCCCGTTCCTCCTCGCAGGTAGCCTTCACTTTCTTTTCCTTCTCCATGTCCCTTTTCTTACTCTTCTACTCCATGTCTGCTATTCTTAGTCTCCTGAGCAGAATTTTCTGTCTTTCAATTCGTCGTCCCTCCTAACCGCGTTATCCTTCCCTTCCAATTTATAAGCTTTCTTGTTTTTCTTGGCTAAGGAATTGAAGCCTCCTTTTTTTCACACATCTCATTCACTGAGTTCATTATTTCCAACTGCCACTTTTGGGGCGGCGTAATCTGGTAACTATATAAATTAATGGACGCAAGCCTGCCTTCCTATGTGCCACCCACTGAACATCAGAAGTAGCCTTCTCCGTCCTCTTCGTCGAACTGCCGCTTTTGTTGGGAGCAGATATTTCTGTATCTTCCAAGTTGCCAGAGTTGGAGGCAACTTTTCTTCCCCGTTCCTCCTCGCAGGTAGCCTTCACTTTCTTTTCCTTCTCCATGTCCCTTTTCTTACTCTTCTACTCCATGTCTGCTATTCTTAGTCTCCTGAGCAGAATTTTCAGTCTTTCAATTCGTCGTCCCTCCTAACCGCGTTATCCTTCCCTTCCAATTTATAAGCTTTCTTGTTTTTCTTGGCTAGGGAATTGAAGCCTCCTTTTTTTCACACATCTCATTCACTGAGTTCATTATTTCCAACTGCCACTTTTGGGGCGGCGTAATCTGGTAACTATATAAATTAATGGACGCAAGCCTGCCTTCCTATGTGCCACCCACTAAACATCAAATTATGTACGCTACTGACTAGATTTCGAAGTTCTCTTTCGAAGCTTTCATTCTCACACATCATCCTATTCAATTTGAGTGATGATGTTGGCCGTGTAATTAGTTAGACACGACAACAGAATATATGTTATTCATTTCAAAGTTCTCTTTCGATTGCAATGAATGCAGCTTTTATTCTCACACATCATTCTATCCAATTTAAGAGATGATGTTGGCCGTGTAATTAAATTAGACACGACAACAGAATATATGTTATTCTGACTCCCCAAAATGTTGATTGTCGTTCTACTTCACATGGCAGGCGATTGAGAATGGGAAACGTCAATGGCCGTTGATTACCAGCTTTTGGCGCGCTAGGTTTTGTTAATTTTGTGAAGTGCGATGTTCTTTGGGTGGTGTTACGTGTGGCATACGTCGATGAGGTGTAGATTAGATTCAAACGTAAGTGTAGAGTAGATTGGAGTATACGTTCAGGATTTATGACGAAATCACGCAAATAAGGAGTAAAGAGACTGTCTAGGATGAACCAATACTTAGATTTGGGGATCTTTGTCAATTAAGACTACGGGACAAGAATCATGGTCGAACTTGTAGCCATTTAATGGTCAATTGACTAAAATGGGTGATTGTTCTACACTTATGGCTCTCCAGGGTTGAGCGGGTGATTTTAGAGGTTACCACACAACTATTAAAAAAAAATAACACATATGTCACACTTTGTTTATAGGATTGTCCTAAGGATATGTTACTAAACATTACAACACTGAAAATCTCTCTTAGGTAGATAAATACAATTCATGTATGTGATCAATATTGTGAATAAAAGCTTTCTTCTCAATACGATATCCAATACAAGATCATCTTTCATACATGCTTTTTGAGAACATAGTAATATATAACCCTTTTAAATATGATTATAAGCATTGAATCTAATTAATTATTACAAGGTTTGGTGATATTAGGTGGTATGATCATTGTTTAAAAATGCAATTGTTGAAGGTCGTGTTGAATTCCATGTGGATGAAATCATGGTTATCATATTCCAGTACATATATGAACTATAAATGTTTGTGTTCCACTAAAACCAATATTGAAATATCAGTAATTTGAATGCTAAAGACTATTTTAATTTGTACTACAATAGAAATTTATACATAAAAAACTATTGCAAATTGTGTGCATTAATTGGCACTCATAGGTTTGGTAAGTAACAAGCAATATCCTAAGTTTACTAAAAAGCAATAGCAAACTAAAACAAGCATACATATACTAAATGATGGAATAATCCAACATTCCCCCTTATTACATCATTATTTTAAAGTACTAATGAGATAATCCTAAAAAGTGTCAAACTTCACATGTACAAAAGGCTTGGTGAAGATGTCAACACATTATTCTTGAGTCAAACAAAATTGGAGTTGAATATTGTTTAATTTAACATGTTCTTGTATGAAGGGATAGTCAACCTCAATGTGCTTGGTTGGTTCATAGACATTGGATTACAAACAAGCTTAAAAACATTTTGATTATCACAATAGAGGATTGTAGATTGATTTTGAGGTACTCCCAATCCTTCTAATAGATGATGTAATGGTGTAGCTCAACAATTGAGAATCCTCAGGATTGTCAATTGTTGCAACAATTTAAATTCTGAGCCTTTTGAATCCACAAATGAGAACTACAAATGAAATAGAATCTGAATTTTTTTATTTCAATTCAATGAGTCTTCAACAATTTAAAGGTACAATGACTTCAACAATTACAATACTACAAGCTACCCCTACAACAACCATCTACATGCAAGCATATGCAAACTTCAAACACTCTAAAAATCATCTACAATCAGGCCAAAAAATTGATCACAACTCTTTTGAACAACAAAAACCACCTGCAACACACATACAATCACATCAAACTCATCCTCCTTTCCTTCCAACCTCATTTTCCTTGCATTCTCTTCATTCTTTTTCTTATCAAAACTCTCTTAACAACCTAGGTGTGGCCTTCTCTCTTTCTTGCCACTCAAACCCCATAATCCCATTTCTCCTTCCTGGGCATGGGTTTTTCTTTTCCTATCAAGAGCCTTCAATTTGTAATTCAAAAATTGTCTTCCTGCTTCTCCATTCACTCTCTCCACTCCCTCAATGCCCTACCTTCCATTTTCACAACAAATGCATTTTTAAAAATCAAGAATGGAGTTACAATTTACATTAAATAGCCACTCACAAGCCTGGGAATGGAATTTTTCCTTTTTGGCAAATCAACAATAAACAAACATAATTAAAATAATTACCAAGTAAATCAATTAATCTTTTTATTGTTTACACACACAACATCAAACCATATTGTGTTAGAGGAGTTGAGGAATTAAATAAAGTTTTTGCAAGAAAACACCAAACAAAACACACACAAAAAAAGTTTTTGGGTGCACATAGGATTGTCTGTGCACCCAAATGCTCCTGCATCAACATCCTGACTAAGAAAGAATGTTTCATGAGTGGGAGCTCATAAATATTCATCTATATTTGGGTTTCCAAACCCATGTTTCCCTTTCCATCTTCCTTCATTTTCATCTAATCAAATTATCCTTGTGTTTCTTTGCTTGGTGTCTTTCTATTTGTTCTTTAATCCATCACTTTATCAATTTCCTCATTCTTCTTTTTTGGTAGTTGTTGCACCATTCATGTTGTCTCACAGAAATATGAAACACTCCTATTTTCCCATGTTTTCCTTTCGAAAAATTCTCTTGTCATTAATGAACTAAAATTAGGCCTTCCTTCTTAAATTCTAGTCTTCTCTTTCTTAAATCAGCATGCTCTTTATACCTCTTGGTGTTTGTTTGTAACTTCTCTTTCATAAAACTAAATTTCCTAAGGTTATCCAAAAACTTCTCTTCTGCTAACCTTTATAAAATATCTCTAACATGTTTCAAATGGTCCAAAATTTCATCTAAAACAATTGCAAACTTACCAAGGACTGGTTATTGTTCTTCATCCTTCACCATACCTTTGATCTTCATGGGTATTTCCTACTTGTCTTCCACTATCCCAACTTCTTTTGGATGAGAAACAAAGGTATACCATATCTCTTCCATCTATATCTCTTTTATAAATTATTTTCTCATAATTACACATACTCTAGTATCACTACTCACTTCCTTATGTTTTCCTAGCACTGGTGCCATAGCATATTCTTTTGCATCTTTGGTTATTGTGTAGGTGTTTACTTCACCGTCATATATGGCCTTACGATCATACTGACATGGGCTACCCAAAAGAATATGACAAGCATCCATAGGCATCACATCACACAATCTCATCTCTATAATTGCCAATTTGAAAACTTACCAGACATTGTTCATTCACCAGAAGTTGATGGCCTTTTGCAACCACATGACCTTGTAGGGGTTTGGATGTTTTCTTTTCTCCAAACTTAGTTTATCTACCATTTCTTAAGACACCAAATTATTTGTGATACCATTGTCCACAATCATGGTACAACACTTTCCCCTTGCTTTACGAATGGTTTTAAATAAAATCCACATTTGTATGAGCTTTTGTTGCTCCTTTTTTTCGCTTTAAGAGAACTCTCCTTAGGGTGATCCCACAAAACTGGATTACAATTAGTTTGAGAAAGGGAAAATGCATTTTCAATGGGAAAACACTTTAGGGGGTTCACTAAAACCCCTTAAAGGGTTCACTAGCAGGGGGGTTTGCTAGAAGAGGGGTTCTAGTGAACCCCCCTTTAATGGGTTTTTCTTTTTTAATTTTATTTAAGGGGGGTTCGCTAGAAGGGGGCTCTAGCGAGCCCCCCTTTTAGAGAATGGGGGTTTTCTATTGTAGACATGTAAAATTGACCTGGCACTTATCACACGCCTTAAATGGCATTTTCGCATCATCGACATCATTATCATCAAATATAACTGCATTTCACATCAAAAACCCTAAATTCCTCTATTAATTGAATAATATGAAATTATTTAATTAATTCACCTTTTCATCAAATTCAACCAATTAAATAAATTACATTTATTTAATAAAGTCCTAATCTAACTTTATTCCTCCTAATTAATTAAATAAAATCAATTATTTAATTATGTTGCTAATTCACTTTATTCCCCTAATTCGATTAAGCTATTAAAACATAATAGTTTAATTATGACACTTTCCCTCCAAAATTTGAATAAATAAACTATTCAAAACATCATAAAATTTTAAATCAAACAAATGCAACTTTGTTTGCAAAATTCAAACTTGATTTGCACGTTCAACTCCAAAAAGAATTAATTAATTTTAAATCAATTAATTAATTATCTCCATCCACTTTCTTGATTGAGTAAATTACAAATCACTGATTGCTCAATCTATTTCTTGACTGATTGATCTATTTCCTGGTAGATCAATCTATTTCCTGACTGATCAATCTATATTCATGACAAATCAATCTATTCCTCAATCACACTAATTATGTAATCAATTTGCACAGATTATGCCCATCTAAATCCTCTCAACATCTTTCGACTATCAATCAAGATATTATACTATGTGATCTTGATTATCCATTTCAAATCACAAATTCTATATAACAAACCTCTTTCCTCACAAAAAAGGATCGAAGAATCAACATACCTCATGCAACAAAGTAATGCAAAGATCATAATCGAGCCTTTGAAATCTTCAACCCACATCTTCGATCAACACACACATGTTCTTCAAGTTCTCACACACACGATGGAGGCTTTGTATTGAATTGAGAAATCCAACATATGTCAATATGGATACACTTCAACACATGATGGTAAAGTTATTTCATTTTGAATTCATTGTTATTGCTTTGTGTCAATTTCGTTCTTGAATTCTTGAGTTTATAGTTACATTTTGTGAGTAATGGGCATAAATCAATTAGCATTTTGTTGTTTAGATTAGTTTCTAATCATAAATCTAATCTATTGCATCTTCCCAATTTCTCCTTACACATTCTGGCACACTCGATGGGACCACAATCCTTAGCACTATGATTTTTATGAGCTGCATTTGAAGTTGCAAGTCCCGGAAGCGCTCTAGAAAAATCTTCACACATAGGTTCCAAAAAAAAATTGCATTTGACTTCATGGTTCCATCGCACTTGACCTATTCTCTGGAACTTTTGACAGTTTCTTATGCATTTGCTTCATAAACTAGTGCTTTTGACTGATTTTTGTGCTTTTGCTTCCAAAAATAGAGGTGCTTTTGAATTATTTTAGCACCTTTTCTCTCTAACAGAGGGCACTAGTAACTGTTTTTCCTTTGTTTTTCCTCTATTAATTTGTGTTTGAGATCTGCAAGTTAAGTTTCAATTTCTAATGCTAATAGGTACCTAAATTGAATGTGTGACATGTACTAATGGTTGTTTATGTAGGATTTGCAGAGGTATAATGAATATTTATCCAAAAACAACTAACACATTTGTTATAGAGAAGACAAACGGTCAAAGAATTCTAAGTTTTCCAAGCTTTCTAAAGTTAGAAAATCTTTAATTGGTGCTTAAAAAAAACCCCACAAACAAACATTTTATTTTCTTGGTGCTTAAAAAGAACCTCCACAAAAAAACATTTCAATTTTGGTGCATCTAAAATGAATGTTCAAAGCTTTCATAAGTTAGAAAACACTCAAATTAGTGCTTAGAAAGAACCCCACAAAAAAAATATTTCAATTGGTGCTCTAAAATGGATGTTTTGAAGCTTTCAATTGGTTTTGCTTTGAATGTTTGATTTTTTGTTGACCAAATAATTTTGATTCGTTGATGAATGCACAATTTATTTTGTTGACCAAATAAGACAAGGATCTGGAAAACACTCAGTTTTGGGCTAAAAAATGAACAAACCAATTTCTTGTATTGCACATTGCGATAGCTTTGTTTGAAATCGAGCAAGCAACAATGGCCTAACATTATCAAAGAGGTTCATCCCAATACATACCACAAAACAATAATCCACCACCAGGACAATATGTGCCTCAGAACACTTCATATATTGACCCTTCCCAAAAAGTACAAAATCAAGAAGAGCAATTCCCACAACAATACCACCAACAAGGAGGGTCTTACATCCCCTTCCCAATCAATAATATCAATAGCAAGGTGTGCCACATGGCACCCTTCCTAGTTTTTCCCATCAACAAGGTAACCTGCCAATGCACCATCAAGGAAACCTTCACTATAGTTCACCCCAACAACAAGGTATGCCACAGGACATCCTTCCCAGTTTGTCTCATCAACAAGGTAACCCACCAATGCACCATCAGGGGAACCTTCAATATAATTCACCCCAACAACAAGGTGTTCCATAGGGCACCCTTCCCAAATCATCCCATTAACAAGATAACCCACCAATGCACCATCAGAGAAACCTTCAATATAGTTTTCCCCAACAACAAGGTATGCCACAAGGCACCCTTCCTAATTTGTCCCATCAACAAGGTAACCCACCAATGCATCATCAGGGAAACATTCAGTATAGTTCATCCCAACAACAGGGTGCACCCCTAACGCACTACCAAGGTAACCCTCCACAACAATAACACGGAGCTAACCCTCTTTCCATTCAAAAACAATGAGCTAACCCTCCTTACATTCAACAAGAAGCTAACCCTCCTTACATCCAACAATGAGCTAACTCTCCTTATATTCAACAAGGAGCTAACCCTCCTTACATTCAATAGGGAGCTAATCCTTCATATATTCAACAAGGGGTCAACTCTCATTCCACCCATCACAATTACCAAGGTCTTGTACCTCAACAATACCCAACTTATGATCAAAACATGATAGGACAACAAGGTCACTACACGCAGGGTTCCCAAACAAACACACCAAAGCTAATGATGGAAATTCAAGTACAAGCATTAAATTAGAGAATATCAGACACGCATGTAGGGAAACCAATGTAGACTTATACCCTACAGGATATATGTCCATTTCCATTTGATCGTCCCATCACTATGCTTCCCTTTCCAAAAAACTTTGAGATACTAAAGTTTGATAAATATAAAAGAAAAGGAGATCTAGTAGAACATGTGAGGGACTTCTCGGTAGCATGCATGGAAGTCCAAAATAATGACTCTTAGCTCATGAGGCTATTTCCCCATAGTCTTACTAGTCATGCCATGGAGTGGTTCACTCATCTACCACCAGGAGTTAAAATATTTGATGAACTATCTACCAAATTCATGGCACACTTCTCTTTCAATATAGAACAAGACATCACCATCATGAATCTATACAAAATTAAGAAGAGTCAAGGAGAATCCTTCACCTCCTACCTTCAATGATGGCAACATAAAGCTAGTTGATGCAAATCACCTATTCCCAACAAGGAACTGGTCGACATATTTGTTTCAAATTTCCAAGAAGAAGTCAACTACCAACTCACCATGTTGTGTCCCACAAAATTTGAAGAGGCCATTGAGAAGGGATTGCACATAGAAAGGGCCCTTGTAGCAAGAGGAGTGATCAATCTAAACAACCCAAGAGACAATTCCTCTAATTCAAATGAGAACCCAAAAATTTGGGCCAAGAACAAAAATGTTAGAAACGATGGAGTGGTGGATGCAAGAGCAGTATGGAATGTGCAAAGTCCAAATGTACCTCAAAACAAACTTCAAGTGGTGCAAATGAGCTATACTCCTAATAATGCAAAAAACAACCAACTTACATATCCCCAAAATAATCAAGCAGCCAACCAACAGACATATCAGGGAGGGTAGCAGAAACAATACGACCAACCAAGAAGAAAGTTCACAATATTAGGAGAGCCACTTGAGACGGTCATGCATAAACTAGTGCAACAAAACCTCATCAAATTTAACGATCGTCCAAACTATGAGGAGCCTAGCTTCAAAACACCATGGTACTTGACGAAGGACTTATGCAAATTCCACAAAATTAAAGGACATTAAACCAACAACTGCATGAGACTCAAGCACCTCATACAATTCATCTCACAAATTTCAATTCTATTTCATTTACTTTTCTAGGTCATTTTGTAAGTCATTGCATTGAATTAGGGTTTAGTACATTGCATCTTGCATTTCATTTATCTTTCCAAGTTTTTACTTGGTGGTGAACCCTTTATTAGTTTGCATTTAGCCCCTAGAACAACCCTCTTGCAAGATCTCTTTCTCTTTTGCATTAAGATCTCAAGGGTTTGTTCTTGAGTGAAAGTTAGTGAAAATTGTCCTTCTAGGTCCTAAACTCTAGAAGAACAACACACAATTTTCTTCCTTTCAAGTGCCTAAGAATTAACAATAATACACTAACATGAAATTAACATAACTCACACTTCAACTTCTTCCATGCCAAAAATATCTTGTTAACCTTTTAAAATTTCCCATGAGTTGCCTAGTAGTCAACCAAAGTCAATTGCAAAATGTCTATAACCTCTTTCTAAGCAACAACATTTAGCAAAAAATCATGAGTTTGATCCTTTAGTCATCAATTCACCCTAATAAACATCTTATCCATCTTACTAAACTAGAGTTTACCTAGATGAATGAGATGTTTTTTATTAAGGAAAAAATAGGTTTTGAAGGGACCTGAAACCCTTTACAAACCAAAAACAAAGCTGCAAAAAGGATGACCTACAGCCAACCAAAAAAAAACCAACCCCCAAGCAAGACCCTTCAATATTTACATTTAAAACTACTCTTGTGGGAGCGAAGAATCATGTCGAAAGAGGGCAGGTAGAGAATTTTTCTTTCTTTCCCATAACAGTAATCCAGCCTTCTTCCACTTGCACTACCTTATCCTGCCAAGCCAACACACTTTTTTCCTGAAGATGAATGAGATGTTAAAAGAGGCAAATGGGTTTTTTTATCTCTAGCGCACGAGTGTTTATGTGAATAAGATCTTTCTATTTTTATTTTTTTTCTCAAAGTTGATGCTTGTATTAGGTAAGCTATCTTTATGATTATTTTGTTTCTATCTCAAAACCTAAACCTAATATAACTTTATGATGTATACTTTTTTTTCATTTAGTATGAGGATCCAAATTTTGTCTATTGAACAACTCTAGCTTCAACAAAATTTTGAAACTACCAATAGCTTCAAAGCTTGGACATTTTTACTTCTTACACACCTTAATACAAACTACAAGAATTTACTTGACTACTTCTAGTCATGTTTATCCCCCTTTCACCATTAGAGAGTTCCACAATTTAAAGGAAGAGGAAAAAAAGATTCAATGAGTTCCTAAGGACATTGTTACCAACCATTAAACTTTCTCCATATCTTGAATAAATTTGATCCCAAGTGTTGATTTTTTAGTTTAGATTTCTTTGATTTTAGAGTACATTTATTTGGTTGGTTAGATTATTGTTAATATCTATGAAAGAGGTATTGTATGTGTAGGGTAAATTTGGTTTGTGGGGAGAATATTTAATTTTAATTATCTTTTAGAAAGCTTATTGTCTATTGAAATCTAAATCTTCAAAGTTTATGAAAGTTTGAAAGGAACAGATTATTGTTTGTTATCTATATGCTTAAAATCTTCTATCTAAAATTGAGAGAAATGACTTGTCTATTATTTGTAAGTTTTAAGTTTCAAATCCTTTTTTATTATCAATTCTATAAAAAAAAAGTCATTTTCCAAACTTAAATCCAAAATAATAGCTCCCTTGGAAGTATTCCCCAAAGGGCTTATTTGTGGTCCTTTGATTTGTTTAGAGGGTTCTAGAAGAAGCACTAAGAACTCTTCTAGTGGAAAATGATTCACATATAACAAAAAGAAGAAAAGTGTCAATATTTATTTTCTTGTAATTTGTGGCTTTTACTGAAAAGAGGAAATTAGTTTTTTATGGCTTCTTCTCTTTGTGCCTCTACATTCTTTTCTTTGTATTTTGAAGAAGAAAAGAAAAGTTATTTCAAGATGCTTCTTTTAGTTTCCTAAAATCTTTCTTTCCAAAAAAATCATAATTATATTTTGTAACTAAACTTAATAATACTAAATCAAGTAGAGTCATCTAATTGATTCAATTAGTTAATTTTTTGGATATCTTAGTGAATTTACCAATGAATTTATCTTGGGTATGTTGATTGGTGAAGGATTAAATGCATGTGTTGAAAGAAGAAACACACACATTGAACTACCAACTTGCAACATAAAGCTATAAAAAAGAACTACAAAATGATGTTAGAATAGATGTGGGTTCCACTAGGTGTGTCAAAATATGAACAAGAAAACATTAAACACAAATAAGATGACTCAAACTATAAATTCAAAACCCAATTCTACATTTAATAGTAAACCTCCAATTACACTAAGAGATTAATGCATAAATATGAAAAACTATATCAAATTCCTCACTAACATGTCTCTTGCTACACATAAAGAATGGATGTGCTCAAGATGATTTGATGTGTGATGAATAGAGTATGTTTGTGCTCAAACTAGTAGAATAACATTATATTCATGAATTCTTTTAAAATAGTTCATATGACAAGCAATTCGTAGACTTAAGGGATGGAGGATCAAGTGTTATGATAAATTCAAGAGTTCAATGGAGAAGATTTATTTATAATATCAAATCCATGAGAAACCTCCAAGTGGAACCTTGTAATTAGCACAAAAGAGAAGTTTCATGATCCATGGGATTTGAATAATGGATGGTGAGGATCAAAAAATCTATTTTTTTTGGTAGTTATGTGAAGGGCTACTATTTTCTAGATTGAATGGATGGACAAGATTTGTTGAGAGAATTTCATGGAGACTTATGAAGCATGGAGTTATGTACATGAAAAAGTCTTCTTTTTGGACACTTGTACAATTTTGAACCTTGAGCAAGATTTGCATTAATTAATTATGATTTGAATTGTGCAAATGATTAGACAAATTAAATGATTGATTCAATTCAATTGATTATTCAAGAAAAAAGAAGGGAATTAAATACATAGATTATATATTAATTTTTTGAATGGGAATTATGAACTTAAATATATAAAAAAATTAATATTAAATTTATTTATTTAACGTTGAACACTAGAAAACTACTGATCAATTAAATAAATCATCTTGACTTATTTAATTAATGCTAGATGAAGAGTCAAATTAATTAATTAAAATTTAATTATCATAGATAAAAGAATTGAGATAATTTATTAAATAAATATGATTTATTCAATTAATTTACAAATTAGTAATGTCTAGAAAATTATTGATAGTAGAAATGTAAAGAGACAATTGTAGTTGTATATAGATTCTTTAATAGATTAAGTTATCTTTGTCATTTAATTCGTGGATTTTGCATAGTACATATTAAATATTTTTGCATATCTATAATGCTCATTTTTCAACCTCCTTCCTATAAACACAATAGTATTTATAATGAGCATGGTATCACCATAAAAAATAAGAGTTTTCCCAAGAGATATAAGGAAGTTTTTTATCCCTAAATATTTTATCGATTATTTGTTTGTCTTTTGTTGCATGAAAAATAATCAATCTATGCTTAAGGTTGGATAATTAGCCTATTAGATAGCATTCCTCCATGGAACCAAAATGACCTAAAAATTATACCTATAATATCTATATATCTAGGTTAATTTTAGACAAATATCACTATCCATGGAATGGGTAATTATTATACTCAAATCCCAAGGATTAACACTAAAAAAAGTAATAATCAACGAAGTAACTAACTTCATGTTGTCTTCATTATATATACTTTTAAAAAATACCAAGGAAGCCTTTATGATATAGGTCCAATAATTTTCTATTCCAATGTGTAAGAGCCAAAAAATAAGCAAGAAAAAATCCCATTCCATGTTTTCTTGATAAAAGCAAAGGAAAATGAGGATCACATTCCAAACAAAATTGAAATGGTTAAAAATATTCTTCAATTGATCATAAATAAATATGTATTACAATCATGTTTTAAATATGACAATGATATTATATTTCCTTTCAAATCTATATTTTAAAGTTGTAAATTAAATAGCACCTTCAACATTTTTTTGTCATTGAACTACTAATACTAGCGATCTCACCTTAGTGTGCAATGGGTATGCCAAAGAAGTGTGGAAAGTCAATTAAGATAAATTTTGATCTATATTTGTACTATATAAAACGATAATAATTATTAATTATAAACTTTAATCATTTTATGTAATTAATAGTTTTATTTAAAAATATAATATATAATAATAAGTATAATTAAATTATTTATAATTTATTTTTTAGTATTAAAATATAAACCACATTTCATATAATAAACTTATAAATCAAATTTTATATTAAAAAAATCTATATATAAATCAAATTTTACTTTTAAAAAATTATAAATCAAATATTATAATCAAATTTTTTAATTAAAGAATTTTTTATTTGTTCTAATTTATATATATATATATATATATATATATATATATATTTAAGCCAAAAGTGGTAGCCCACTTATAATTTTATTTATAATATTTTAATACATATTGCTAGTTTAGTCGGACATACTGACGGGAAAGAGCCAGCAAGAAAACCCCCAGTCATAGTCCGAGTAACAATTTTTACAAATCACTATAAAGACCAGAATGGTCATTTATAATTTACAATTCTTTATTTTGCCGATCCCCATTGATGACCAAAAAGCCCAAGACAAATATACAGACTCAATGTATAATAGTATCCCTTAAGCCAAAATTCAACCCATTACACAATTACAACATACATTGTGCTAAAAAGATGCAGATTTGCTTCCAGCTCTTTGAAAGCCATTAACCGAACTTTCTTCAGTACCCACATGATTTCCTTTATGTTAAAACCTAAATGTGTTCATTATTAAGATTTAGCGGTAATTTTCATTTTTAATTATTTTAATTAATTTACCATTTAGTAAACATGGAGTTACATTTTCTAGGGTTTGTTTTACTACCTACACCTGTAGTCCGACAAGACGTATTCCCGTACATTTTGGAAAATGACGAGTAAGTTTATAAAACTAGAAATGGTTAAACAAATGTTTTTTCCACTCTGATATGACTGATATGATTGACATGACTGACAAAACTATCATGACCGGCAAAACTATCCTTAACAGTTAAACAAGCTATACCCATATGGCGAGGGATACAAAATAATAGTGCTTCAAACGGCGGTGGTACCATTCACACCTACTCTCACTTAATTTAAAGCTTATCATAAAGCAATGGGGAAAGCAACAAAAATCAACAGCAAATAGTAAAAAAATGGCGAAAATGATGAACGATTGAGATTCGTTTAATAGTTGGCAAACTGATATCAACTATTGATTGGCAATTTTAGCTTTGTATTCTTCAAATAGAATACGTCTTCAGCATAAATAATATATGCATATATTGAATTGTACATTCTAGAATATCAACACAACCACTACACTTCCTTCTATTGCAAGTGCTAGTTTATTCTATTAGAATAAATACTTCTCAAACCTTTGTACTAATTCAAACTTATTAGAATAAAATATTAATTATTTAGTTGAATTTTGATCAATAGATTTTGATAAAGACATTTCTTATATAATCCAAATACTAAAAAGTTTAATTCCCCATTTTAACCAATAAAAGTTCTCAATAATTTAAAAGATAAACACTCTTATTAGCTTCTATTAGATCTTTATAAGCCATGGAACATTAGCAATCATCTTTTCATTAATTGATTGAGATTTCTTCCTCAATAAAAATGTTTGGGCATTATCGAAGACTTTATTTTTTATTTTTTCTACAAACTTAGGGTTGAATACTATGACAGTTTTGAAATTCATTTACAATAAGTTCAAATGTTTTAACACATAGTTCAAATTGAGTTCCATGCTATTTGTTATCACATCTAAAATTGTCTAATGATATGAGTTTAATAAGTGGTCAATCAATAGATTTTTACATTCAAGATTTCAAATTAAATTCCTAGTCATGTTAATTGAATAACTCAAATTTTAGAACACTTGTTAATAATAAATAAGATTGATATAAATTTGATGGAATAAATAACCCAAGATCTATAAAACATTTTAAGAGTGCAATAGATAAATAAAAATTGATAAAATAAATATTCATTTGTCATTTTCAAAAATAATTTAAAAATTTAATAAAATTAATAATTATTTAAATTAGTTTTAATAAAATATTTTAAAATATAAAATTAATTATTTTAAAAGATTAAAAAATTAAATTAATATTTTTCATTAGTAAATTTAGTAATGATATTCTTTTTTCATTAAAAATCCTTCATTTCTAATAAAAACTATCAGAATTGATTTAGAATAGGCAAATTAACAATTTTATTTTTTTTAATTTGTTTTCAAAATTTATAGTAAATTAATTAAAGAGAAATCTAACTAAAAATTGAATTCTCATTTAAAATATTCAATTTATTTGTCTTTATAATAAATTAATTAGAGAGAAATCTAATTAAAAATTGAGTTTCTATTTAAAATATTCAATTTGTTTGTCTTTTTAGAATTAGAAAAAAACGTTATAAAAAAAATATATACATTCAAATCTGAAATAATGAGAAAAAAATGTTGATACATTTAATTTTAATTAAGACTGCTTAAAAACTCATTGGAAGTCTGAAGGAAGGTACGCCCCGTCAAATCATATCAATAACAAATATTATCCATAAATTTACGAAGAATTCGATAAGACTGTGTTTAATGTCTCATGTGTGTAAATTAAACCATATCAGCATAACATCTCAAGAGGTGCTGGGTACTATTGATTGGATAGCCAAAACTCAGATTCTGAAACCCGATCTGTCGCACGCGCCTTATAGATCTTTGTTGTTGGTGGATTCATACATGCACAAGTACCATCAATAGAGGAAAAGACCTGTTTTGTTGGAAAGGCATCCGAAAATTTGTGCTAAATAATTTACCTTGTTTAACTCCACTTCTCCCACCACACGAAACATTGTGTACCTACGCCTGCAATACTGTATTTTTACAGATGATGTATGTTTTTACACATGTAACATTGTTGAAAGGCAAGTGGATATTAAATGGGCTTCCGCTTTCAATATTAGATCCACTGTCATTCATTACTTTACTCGTTATTAAGGTTCAGTACTATTCCCACTTAACATCAAATTTCCTTGACATCTAAGGCAGATGATAATATTCGTCGTATTGATCTCAGCAGTGAAGTATTGATATTAGCCTAAATGGGCTTCGGTTTTTGCTCTAAAATGATGGCGTGCTCTTTTGAGAAGTACGGTGAAATCAATTAGAGTGCAATCTTAGGTGACGATGTTGCCTTTCTTTTTATTTATGAAAGCCTGTCATAAACTCTTACCGTCTGATCAACAGGTTAAAAATATCTTCTCCTTTTTCTACTTTTTTTGTTTTGTCCACTTGAGGTGAGTAATAAAACATGAAAACGTGTGCTTTTCAGATGCAATATGATTTGTTCTGATTTTCTTATGTGAGCTGAAGTTTGATCCAGTTGAGATGGGTGTAGTAAAATATGAAAACGCAGGATACATGAGTTCTTTATTTGTCGAATGCAATATGTACTGGTTTGGAGATTTTGATGGGCAAATGATCCAAAGGCTTCATAAGAGGGAAAAGCTATAAATCAATCATTTAAATTTGTTGAGCTCTAGAATGTGAAAGATGATAAACAGTTAAGGTCTGATGGTTTTCAAAAGAAAACAATTATTAATTTGTGTAGATATTAAGCTAAAATATAAGGCTAGTTTTTATAATAAATGGTACTGCCCATGAATGAGAGGTCATATACTAAAAGGGCAGTCATATGTGACGGTCCATCCTCCTATTGGGTGTCTGACTATTAAGTTTAGATTTTCAAATACTGGTTTTATAAAAGGAGGGTATTGATAACAAATGAAAAGTGGATTACAGAAATGTTTAAGAATGATGGTTATTCAAAAGAAAGGGGTGGTGTCAAGAATTTGAAAGTGAATGTGTCCGTTAATAGGGTGTGGAGGTTTCAACAAACAATTTAGTGTTACAATTCTGAAATTTAATTTTACAATTATGAAATATAATGAGATAAAGATATTAATAAATAATTTAATGTTACAATTGTTAAGTATAATGAAACAAATACATTAATTAGGGGAGAGGGGCCTATAGTGTAGTGGGGTCCAATAGTGTGGACAAAAAGTAGTCCTTTGCGGGTCCCATAATGGAGCGCCTTAGTATTCAATTGTAAAACAATTATTATCCATAAAGTAAACAAAGCAAATGTCAAATCATTGTGCTGATAAAAAATGTTTTATAATTGGTTTATGTTTATCCCAAACACAAATAATTATTCACACTCTTACATGTCAAAGAATATTTAAAGCCCATCTAACACCACCAACATACAATCCAAATTGTTTTTGAATGGCTTATAGCATGAAAACATGCAACCAAAATATAAATTAGTAAAACCCACACTCCCCTTAAATATCATTTGGTGCATTACATCACCAACAATATTTTCAAAGATCCGATGCCATGAGAACAACTAAGAACCAAGAATGTCCCATCACCAAATCCAATTGAACCCACTCCTTTATCCCACTTTCCTAGCAACACAACACTCAAGGAAAATAAATCATTCAGATGTATCCCATCGATCAAATTCTAGCGCACAACTATTGATGCCTTCTCCTCTTTTGCCATCTACAACCACCAAAAAAATTGTGTTAACGCCACCAAAATCACCAGAGAAGCAAATGAGGATTGCACACGATAAAGACATACAAAATTTGCAATTGAAAGCATAGAAGCAAGTTTTCAAAATTGAAAAAGAAGGACAAAAATTAAAGACTCCATACCATACCAGCATTGAACATATAAAGAGATTTGCAAATTCAAAAATTTATTACTCAATTTTTGCCAATTTCTATTTAGCATGTCTCACTTTCATATTCATATCTATATTTTCCTAGAGGTAGTTGCAGAAAGAGCAGCAACAACAACAACATCACGCTATAAAGTAATAGGTATTCTAAGTCTACTATTAATTATTTATGCTTACGAATACCAATCTGTTGTATTCTATGCAAATGTTTTTCACAAACCTGTAACTCAATATTTGGGGTTTCAACTTGATACTGTTTACATTGGGTTTTTCATTTATATTCTTTATGCTTGGGAATGCCAATCTGTTTGGCCAAAATAACCTGCAACTCAATATCTGGGGTTTCAACTTATACTGTATATGAATGCAAATGCATAAATGTTGAATACAATGTGATTGTTTCACCCAATTTGCTCTAAGCACATAACATCAACTACTTTCAGTTTAATTCATGTGTTTTCATTTATATTCTATATGCATGGGAATGCCAATCTGTTGTATGTAGTGTAAATGTTTGTCACACTAACTAGTAACTCAATATCTAGGGTTTCAACTTATACTGTTTATGAATGCCAATGCATATCTTTTGTATATAATATGATTGTTTCACCCAATCTGCTCTATCTGCATAACATCAAGTACTTTCAATTTAATTCTTGGGTTTTCATTCTTTTTCTATATGCATGTGAATGCCAATCTATTGTATGTAGTGTAAATGTTTGTCACACTAACCTACACAGGTACATATATATCTGGGGTTTCAACTTATATTGTTTGTGAATGTCAATACATATCTATTGTATACAATGTGTTTATTTCACCCAATCTACTCTAAGTGCATAACATCAAGTGCTTTTAGTTCAATTCTTGAGTTTTTATTTATATTCTATATACCTAGGAATGCCAATCAATTATATGCAATGTAAAAATTTCACACTCACTTGTAACTCAATATATGAGCTTTCAACTTATACAATTAATGAATGCCAATGCATTTATGTTCTTTACAATGTGATTGTTACACCCAACCTTTTGGGATTTCATTTATATTCTTTATGCCTAGGAATGCCAATCTATTAAGTGTGCAATGTAAATGTTTCACACTCAATTGTAACTCAATTTATGGGCTTTCAACTTATACTGTTAATGAATGACAATGAATTTCTATTCTATACAATGTGATGGTTACATCCAGTCCACTCTAATTGCATAAGACCAACTGCTTTCAGTTCAATTCAAACTATTATCAAATTTTGCATTGCAAACAAAGTAGAAAGATAAAATAAAAATCAACATGTTAGCAAATTTTGCATTATAAACTATCAACACACATAATAAAGAAAAATAATATGTTCATGCATCACTCTAACTTTAAGGGTTTTCATTGATGGTTGTTATCATTGTTTGAAACATGTTTCTTAACATTTGTAGGTGCAATATAAAGCTAACATGAAGACCACACCAATGAAAAAGAGAGCCATGACAAGGTTGCATGCACATAAAAGAGGGGTTACATTCCCTCTTGAAGAAGAACCTAATATACAAGCAAGCAATAGTCCTCAACTTGCTGAGGTAGTTGTGGTAACTACTACTCCTACAAGCAAGCCGACAACACCAACACGACAACAAGAATGGTCGATGGATAAAATCGCACACACATTGTAGTGTGCATCCCAATGTCAAGTGCAATAAGGTGTAGAAGATACATGACATAGTAATGAGCTACTCATTCAATAGTAAATCAACAATCTAATGATATAGTGGACAACCAACCTGAGGAACCTAATGATGGCTTAAGTCTTCCCTCAACCCCTAGCCAACCATCTTGGTTGGAAGAGGGAGCTATATGAATCTAGATAATGATGGTCTAAGTCTTCCCTCGACCCCTAGCCAATTGTCTTGGTTGGCAGAGGGAGCTATGAAACTGGGTAATGGTAGTATAAGTCTTCCCTTGACCCCTAGACAACCATCTTGGTTGGAAAAGGGAGCTATAAAATTGGGTATTGACTTACATTAGGAAGAAGAGCAAGGAAATTTTTTATTCCCATCTCCACCTACCACATTTCCCATATTACAAATGCTAAATTACTATGTAGATTTCAGTAAGGAAACTCAAGGTATTGGTGAGGAAGAGGAGGACAACATTGACATACAAGTGATTGAAACAATCAAATCCCAATATGTTTCGACAATCACTAAATTTGTGAAGGAAAGAGAGACAAAGAGGGAGCAAGAGAGATTTTAAAAGAAACAAGATAGAAAGGAAAGGGAAATCGAGGTGCCGCATAGGGCATTGCAATGAGAAATAAGGATAAGCTCAGTCCTATGAACCTGTTACCGGAGAACCATACCTTGTTTCATGAATTATTGAACATATGCATCCCTTTGTTTGCTATTGGTCATGTCATTTCGAGTCTTATATCACATGTAAGCTGCACTCGAGTTTGTGTTGGAATTAATTATTCAGCATCATTGCATGTAAGTTACAGTCAATTTACAAATACAAATGCAAATCATGTAACGACAACTCAAATGCAGTAGAAGGAGACAAGAACTAATCTCCTAATACTTTTCTTGGCATGTTTGATTGAGGTTGGGAGGACCATCCCTACAACTCTATCAATTATTGGCTATTTTTTTATTTACATTCAGGACTACAAGATAATGTTCAATTGCTAGTTGTTTACTTTTGTTGTTGGGGACTGCAATATCTTGTTATAAAAAAAAATTTCCCACCACGTGACCCAATACGTCGTGGACCCAATAGTATTTTTTTTTTCAATTTTCACCATCTTTCCATGTGTCGTGCACTAATTGGTCAAAACTATTCCTAACGAGCCCATTTTTGGGTTCGCCCGATAGTTGAGTGAGTCCACCTCTAGAGGTTGTGTCAAGGAGATCAGGAATTGGGTCAGATGAAAATGTGGCACACAAACACTTCACCACCCCGAATGTCGAGTTGAGAACATTAATCATGTGCCACCCCCTTTGTTAGCTCCATTCAGTAACTTGACTTATACATCCCTTCTCATTTACTCCACCTAACTGGGGCATTATTCGAAGGACAAAGTTCATTCAATGCTTCAAATTCTTGCATCCCACTCATTGTCATTCATTTCCTTTGCATTTTTTTGGATTCTTAGTTTGGTTAGGCACCGATACATGTTTGGCTCTACACTATGCAATTGAGAAATGCATTGGAGAGGCTTTATTTCACCAAAAAAAAATAGTCTTAAACCATGTTGCATATACTATCAATTTGAAAAGTATAATGAAACAAAGTTTAACACAAAAATGCTTCTACCAAAAATAGGTCTCTTCAATGCTAAAACCTCAAATGATACTACAATTTTCTGTCTTGTATTATGTAAATGTTGTTGCCAGCTATGGTGTAGGAAAATGTATCCCTTTACATTTTCACACTTGTTTGGGCCCTCCCTGCTAAAATTAGGCTTCTTTATACCTTATTTGGTCCTATTTTGCATCCACAACCCTTATTTAATGCATCTTTCCAAGGATAATCCCGACACATATCAAATTACCACTCATAATTCAATGATTTTGGTTTGTATGGCCCATATTTAGTGATCTGGGACTTATACGCCACCTTCGGCATATGGATCCCACCTAAGTTTTGGGACCTAAACCTAAATTTGGCATAGAAATTAACAATTCTTGAAATTTGTGTCTCGAGCTTAGCCTACTGAGACTCATACACCCCAACTGGTGTTTCAGTCCCACTTAGCTTGGACCTAATTTTGAATTCAATTTTTGGTGGGATTGTATTCTCCTAGATCTGATGTCAGCTTGTAGTGTTGTAATTTTGGGAAATTTGGCATAAGCAAGTATAAATACAAGGTTATTTCACATATTTTCTCCTAGCAACTTTAATGAGAACGTGTGATATAAACATCCAAGCATTATATCATTCAAGAGTGATTATAAAGCATTTTGGAGCACTATTCAAGATTCAAGCATCCCATCAAAGTCATCATGCATCATGTTTTCTTTGAGCTAACATTTGTGATGTAGGTTCTTATAATTCAAGCAAGCATTCAAATCAAGATCCATCACATATAATCAAGATTCAAGATCTACATTCATGATATCCATTACATACAAGTTTGTAGCCTTTTGTTCAAGGGTTTGGTGAGTTGCAACATTACATATTGTTCATTCATCATTCCTTCTTTCTATTTCTATTCATTTCAAGGTTTGATTACCAAAACGGGGTTTGACTAAGGCAAGCCCCTATCCACTAAACAAACAACATTTTTTCCCTCTCTTTGATGTGTGATTGCAAATCTAGGTGGTTTCGGTTGAAGATCCATTGAAGAGCAAGTTTGGAGAAAGTTGTCAAGATGTCATCTATGTTGCAAGATCATGGAAAGCCACCTACAGGTTGCAATTCAGTGTTTCAGACTTGGAGATTTGGTAGGGAAGAAGCTATAGGAAAGCATTAGAGGATATCAAAATTTTAGAGCTACCTTGAAACTGGGACTAAATCACCACTTGTAGCGTATGAGTCCTAGTATACCTATTTTCAGACTTTTTTTGTAGATCCTGATTCAACAGTTCTAGATTCCGATTTCGGCCCAAAATCCTAAACTAGGACTAAATCGTCCCTACTAGCATATGAGTCCTAGTGTGCATCAAAAATTAGAATTTATAGGATTTCAGACCTTCATTCAAGTTTCTTCAGGTTTCTGGGTGCACCTCTGTACTTTCTCAGTTTACTGTTTTGATTTGAACTCATTTCTAGGTCATTTACTTAGGTCTTGCATATCATTTACATATCTTGTCTTTCCAAGCCCTAGCTTGGTGGTGAACCTCCATTATACCTTTAATCACACCCTAGGACACCTTATTGCAGATCTCTTTCCCTCGTTGTGTCCCTTGATTGAGATCTCTAAGGTTTCCTTTAGTGGAACTTGTAGAAAATTGGCTATCCTATGTCCTAAAACATAGGAAAACAAACCATTTTCTGAGGTTTCATTTTGGTGAACCCAGCCTTAGAACACCTTATTTTCTAATTTGGAGTGCATTATAGTTCTAGATCTAGCTGCATTAACTTTGCATTAGGTTTTGCATTAGTTAATTTGCATCTAAGGTTTTTGAATCTTGCATTAGTGAAAGTGCATATAGGTTGCATTTTTGCATCTTGCATCATTAAATTTCATTTAAAAATTGTAGTTGCACTTAGTCTAGACATCATTCAAACCAGAAAACCTAACATTCACTCAAAATTTTCTAAAATTTGTGCAAAAACACTAATTTGGGACTCATACGCCCCTTTGGGTGATTTAGTGCCAGTATAGGCGATTTTCCCTTATTTTTGGCTATTTTGTGTTGATTGTTTATTAGCATTTGAACCCTTGAAAAGCCCTAACTAGGAATCATATGGCCTTTGGGTGATTTAGTCCTGTTTCAGAACCTAAACTATATTTTTCAGCAATCCAAACCCTCTTTATGTGTTTTTGTTTGTTGTTAGATTTCTGCTTCAATTTGCAATTTTTTTGTTTCATTCATTTCATTGCATCTAGCTTGATTTGGTTCATTTTTTCAATTGCATAATTCCAAAGTTGCATTTACACATTTAATCTAGTTTATTTTATATATTGCATTTCATCATGGATATCTGCTTTGGTAAGCTTTGGATGTCCTTGAAATCATTAGTGGATGTGTCAAGTTGTGCTTTTGGAAATTATCCTAATGAAATTGAACTCACTCATGCTCACTCAACTCCTAATGCATGTCCTCATGATGTTAAAATCATTGGAGAAGATGATGACAGTATGAACAAATTCATAAACAATTGCCTTAACAACTTGGAGACTAATGCATTCTTTTATCCTTTTATGAAACAACCAACACAACTTGAGATGTTTGATCATGAAACTGAAACACAAGTTGAGCCTAAGTTCCCTACAATAGGTTATCCTAGCACGTCTAACCAAGAAAACATTCAACCATCCTATGTTAACAAAGTAACCAACACATCAATCAACCTAGAAGATACATATGGAAAAGGATTCATGATCTTAAGTAAACAACGATGCAATACAAGTTAACATGAAATTAATCAACTCTTAGAACAAATACCAACCGAAGGTACCAAAGGCTTAGGATATCAAGATCCTCCTCCCAACATAAGTTTCCTCCTTCCTAATGAACAACCAATGCCTCATAACGATGATAAGGATGATAGGATCATCTTAGGTCCTCCTCCTCAACATCTAACTCAAGAAATTGGTGAATCTAGCAAGCAACAAAGGCCTTACAAACTCAAGAAACTACAATTCCCTTGTCTGCCATCTGCAATTGAAAGAAATTTACACACACTTTTAAGACAAGGACTCATTACATTACCACCCATGCGAGAAAATTGATTTCCAAATCCTTAGAATACAAACACATCACATCACAAATATCATAGAATTTTTGGACATAGTACTAATGAATGTTGTGCTTTACAACAAATATTTAAAAAGTTTGATATCATAGAAATAATTCCTTAAAGCATGTCATTTTTCTCCTTGCCATGTAATAGTTGTAGGATCCCAACATTCTCACTATTACATGATTTACATTTATTGCAAATCATTTCAAAATGCAAGGAGCTCTTTCCCATTACCTATCTCAGCTCATTCTTGTCTTGTGCACAGTGGGGGCAAGAATTAGGTAGCTTTGTCCTAGTAGAACATTTTCTATTGTCCCTTTAGCTAGTTGTCCCCTTCCGTATATGATGAACAAGATTAGGATGTGGACAACCTACTATAGGTTGACTTGCATGTGCCTTACTAGTCTTTTGCATTATTTTCTTTTTCATATTTTGTGTGTGATCTTGCATGTGTGTAATGTGATTCCCCTTGTTGTTATGTTTGATGTGTCCCTCTCTCTTTGTGACATTCCTCTATTTATATCTACATTCTTGTCTATGTCGTAAACATTTGTATTTGTCTTGTGTTTTCCTTTTGGAAATGACGCAAGGCATCGAGACATTTAGGTCTCTTCCATGTTGACCCAAAAGATTTTCCTTTATCTTTTTCTTTATCTTGTGTTTTCCTTTGGGGATGACACAAGGCGTCGAGACATTAAGGTCTCTTCCATGTTGACCCAAAAAAAATTCTTTGTTTTTGTTTTATTTGTGTCATTCTTCTTGTTCCATGAGTATTTGGGGAATGATGATAGTTCAAACTCTCTAAAAACATTGAAGCAAAGACATATTGACCCTGAATCCGTGGATCCCTTATGTGATATTGAGATTTATTTTTGGGGGAAACCCCTTCTCATGACGTAGCTTTATTTGGAAACATATGACTTGGCATAGGGCTTTCCAAATAAGCTCTCATGTCCTCTTTATTGTTAGCATGTATTATTTGCTACTTTAAATTAATTGCTTACAACATGGTGTTTAGCAATTTCTTTAAAGTGGGGGCATACATTGGCATTATTCTTTTGCATTTTCAACTCATGTTTTATTGTGTAATCTTCTTACTTTATGCGATGTGTCTTTCTCTCGGTGTTGACATTGGGTGTGATGTCCTTCAAGAGTGTGATCTCTCTTAGCATATTATATTCCTCTTAGTGGCTTGATGTGACACACTGCATCCCCTAAGTTGTGAATCTTTTATTCTTTGATTGGTCCTCTCTTGGAGAAATTAGGCACAATGTTCCCTAAGTTAAAACCTTACATGAACTAAGAAAAACTCCTTTGAACATACCTTACACTACACTAGTACAAAAATAGAAATAAACTACTAAAAAACTATGAAAAACTGCTTATAAATGACTAAACATGGTCACGTGACCATTAGTAGTTTATTGCCAGTCATTTATAACGCGACTAGATTGATGACTAAACCATTTTTAGTTATTTATTGGTTGTTTTGATTGATCGATTTGGTAGTATATTTATTCATTGATTTAGTCATTGATTTTTGTAATATGGTCACTTATTTAGTCATTTTTTATTCATTGATATATTTAGTCATTGATTTAGTCATTGATTGTTGTAATCTGATCACTTATTTAGTCATTTTTATTCACTAATTTCTTTCCATTGGTAGTGTATTTAGTCATTAATTTTAATCATCACTTTGATCAGTTTGGTAGTATATTTAGTCATTTTTATTTCACAGGCCATATATTAGTCATATTTATTCATGCTATTCACTGATTTCTGCAATTGGTAGTATATTTAGTCAATTTTAATTATTAATTGACGCCATTAGTAGTATATTTAGTCATTTTAATTGACTGATGTTTGAGGATTTAAATATAAAACACATAAATACACATCAATCATCAATTGCACACAATAAGACAACCATTACGAAGGAAAAATCGATGAACATTATTAATAAAAGAAAGGTTTTCTAGTTACAACTTAGAAATAGAGTATTACAATTTTTTATTTGCAGTCACAAGACTAAAAAATCTGAGTTATAATATTGCACAAAAATGACTGCAAGAAAGAAACTTCTCCAAAAAACTTTTGTAATGATGGAAACGCATGCTTGGATCCCTTCAATGCGAGCACATGCCCCTTCAATCTCTTAAAACTTATACAATGTGGGAAATATTCCTAGAGCAAGCTATAATGTGTAAAATCTCAGGAGAGTGTTGATTGTGTCCCATATATGAATCTCTCTCCTTCAATGCAATCAATAATAACCCAGCTAGAATATTTCCTCCTTTATATGCAATGTGGCATCTGATATGAGCAACAGGGCCTACCTTTTCCACCATGAAATTGTGCCTCAATACAACCAACAAAATTACTATTAGTCTCAATTCAGAAAGAATAAAAGTGCATTGTATATTGCAAGTTTACAAAAGTAAGTCCAAACACAACAAAAAGATAAATCAATTAAAAAATTATAGGAGACATATCACATCCACAAACATGGGAGAGCTATGCAAAATTGGAGAAATTGACTTGGGAAATGAAGGTAGCAAGGTATTTCTAGATTCAAAACTTTTACTTAATGTTGTGGAATAGAAGGAAAAAAAATCATTTATCTGCCACCATAGTGAAAAGTTAGCAATTACATTTAGTTTGTTAAACATGGCCCCTGGTACAACTATTAGAGTTGTTAAGAACCTTTGAATATGTTTTGATTTTCACACTACATCTAAATTCATTTCCAAGATTGTTGCAAGAGAAATTGTTCTGAGAGATGTGAACCATTTCCATCATTTTAAACAGGGACAATGTTCTTGCGGAGAATATTGGTGATGCTAAATGAAACAATCTAAAAAATAGGCTTGCACTATAATAATGTGCACTACATCAGATATCCAGTAATAATGAAGGGACATCCATCAAAGCATAACAACAAGGTTTTTTTCTCATATGTTGTAGTTACAAGTGCCCTGCTAGACATACATGAAAATGTGGAAGCATAGACAAGGCAAGCGAACTGTTTCAAAAAATGCCTCAAAGAAATGTGATATCATGGAATGTCGTGATTGAAGGATATATTCAAAATGGGTTTTTTCTAAAAATTCCTTAGAAAATTTTAAGAAAATGCAACCAGTGGGTGTAAAGCCCAACTCCTCAACCTTTGAAAGTGTCCTTCCTACCTATGTGTGAATAGGATATTTGGATGATGATATGAACATCCATCAAAAGCATATTTGGAAGTGTTTTTTTATCAAATATTGTCGTTGCAAGTTACACTTTGGATCACAAAACCTTCTACACAACCACCACAACACCGCACGGCTATTGTTGGGCCTTCACGGTGATGCAGGGAGCTTTCCCCACATCACCGTGAAGGCCCAACAATAGCAGTGTGGTGTTACAGTGGTTGTGCAAAAGGTTTTGTGAAGGACTTTGTGATACGAAGTGCAACTTGCAATGATAATATCTGATAAAAATCCACTTCCAAATATGGTTATGCCTTAATGAAAATAATCACTCATATAACCAGTTAGTTGGAAGAAAACTAGGAGATAGCATGAGTGCTCAGTTAGCAATAACAATATTGAAAGCACCTTCCTTGAATGTTGGTTCTACATTTTGTGTTGCAAGAAGTTGGATTCTATGGATATCAAGTCTCAAAATTCTGCTCTCAAATTGTGCCTTGTGACATTGGATGTGCTACATCAAATTACACATTCAAGCAGAGCAAATGATAATTTATTCCATTAGCAAATGAGGGGAGACTTCTCATCAATGGATAAGCTATTGTAAAGAGCCCACAAATACTTATACGAGCTCTTGAGGAGTGACCTAGGAAGAATGAGAGCAAGGTTTCCAGCCTTTCAAGGTTCTTGTTGTATGAATATTATCATAAATGTGTATTTTGAAATTGTGGCAAAAAAGACATGTTGTTTATATAATCATAAAGATGCCAATGTGCATTTTGAAGCAGTTTATGGTATTTTGCATAGGTGTAGACATTCTTTGTAAGGCTTATTTTTGGGTGGGCACAAACATTTCATGACATACCTTCTTCCTAATTGTGGAAAACCATTAGAAAGACAGATTTGGGATGCAAAATATAGGGCACACATACTCTCAGTCATTGCTTCTTTAGGTGGTATGGAATTAGGTGGCTACCATGGAATAAAGTACATTATATGCTATCTTATGTACCGGGGAAACTTGTGTCAAGAACTGAGCAAATAAATGATTTTTTTACTATCAAAACATTATACCTTCCATTCTTAGTGTATCTACCGTCATACCTCTCACTAAAATTGTTATTTTATTGGCACCGTTATCCTATTGCCTCTGCAAAAGAGCTCCATTTAAAGGCATCTTGACTACATATTATGCACAACAAAACTCTACAAGTGCAACAAGAAGTTTGCAAGACAAACTATGAATTCACTGAAACATTATTGTCTAAGCAACATAATATCTTCAAATGAAGGAGCACTGTAACTTTGACTAAGAAAACACTATGTAGGAATTGTTAGCACTGAGAAATGAAGAAGATAACACATTGAATTAGGTGACTGAGATCACTAAAAGGAATATCATTGTTAGAGAGTTGCAAACTATGAATTTTCCTCTATCCAATAGGACCGAGAAAGTAAAAACACTATCAAACAATGATTGAATCATAACAAACAATCTAGAAAAAAACAATGAAAGTTACTATCAAATGGTGACAAAGATCTATCCTCTAAGTCATTTGCACATGGTGATTGAGAACACAGTGAGTAAGAAGTAAAAGAGAATTGGATCATACACTACAAAATGGTTGTGAGTTATGCAATGAACTTCACTGTTCTTTTGATCACAAAGGAGATCAAGATAATAACCAACATATTGATGTGCATAGAGAATGTTCATGGAGTGCAAACTTCCTTACAAAGAAATTACCACAATAGAGTTTGTGGTGAATTGCACCTAATATTTTGTTGATATGGATATGTTCTAACTTGTAGTTAATTGTTTTAGCATAATAGATAGGCTAAATAGTTGTTCATATACCATTGTTTCAAATTAAAAATTGTTGGCTCTTTCACAATTGTTTGCTTCATTTATTTGATCTAAGACAACTTTTTGTATAGAGGATGCTCTCAAAATCACAATAAAATCCTTTATTCTAGGAAGATTGTTCATAATCTTCCCATCATAACAATGAACAAAAGCATCAATCATTAACCTGAACTTTGCAAGAGTTTCATCAAATTCTACTTTTCCACTCTCTTTTCCATTCTGAATTTTATTCCCAATTTCATCCATGAAGAACTTCCTCAACCTATAGATCATGTTGTTAGCCATAACTTTACCAGGTGTTGAGGATAGCTTCAAGTTTTTACCCAAGCAACAATTGACAAAATTCGGCCTTACCAGATACAATGTGTTGAAAATCTCTTTGAAGTTATTCTAGAAAAGAGTTTGCAAGAGTATAATGCGTAGTTTTTAATTAACATTTGTGCATGAATTCCATATTTTTGATCGAATATTTTGATCTTGATTACCTTCATCAAGAACGAGCAGACTTGTTCTCTCTAAAAGCACTTTTTCAATATGCTTATCCTCTTCATGAAGGCTCACATTTGTCTTAGAAGTGGGTGGCATAGAAGAAAAAGTATGCTTGTTATTGGCTACAATATTTTTGTATACCTAACTTGTGAGACAAATGTGAGCCTTCCTGAAGAGGCTAAGCATATTGGAAAACTACTTTTAGAGAGCTAGGTCTGCTTGTTCTTGATGAAGGTCATCAAGCTCAAAATAACCAATCAAAGATATGGAATTCATGCAAAAAGGTTAATTCAAAACTATGCTTTATACTCTCAAGAACTCTTTTCCAGAATAACTTCAAAGAGCTTTTCAACACATTGTATTTCGTAAGGCCGAATTTTTTCAATTGTTGCTTGGGTAAAAACTCGAAGCTATCCTCAACACTTGGTAAAGTTATGGCTAATAACAAGATCTACAGGCTGAAGAAGTTCGACATGGATGAAATTGGGAATAAAATTCAGAATGGAAAAGAGATTGGAAAAGTAGAATTTGATGAAACTCTTGCAAAGTTTAGGTTAATGACTGATTCTTTTGTTCATTGTTATGATGGGAAGATTCTGAACAGTCTTCTCGGAATAAAGGATTTTACTGTGATTTTGAGAGCATCTTCTATACAGTAGGTTATCTTAGATCAAGTAAATGAAGCAAACAATTGTGAAAGAACCAACAATTTTGAATTTGAAATAATGGTGTCTTATGTATAGACTCCCCCTATGATTTTCTCCTAGAGTAAGGTATATAAATTTTGAATTAGAAACAATGGTGTATGAACAAATATTTAGCCTATCTATTATGCTACAAAAATTAACTATAGGTTAGAAAATATCCATATCAACATAAAATATGCTCTAAGTATGACATTACCTAAGCTTTTGGTGTTTCTATACGGAACCTATAGCGTAAAAGTGTAGTATCCATTTGAAGGAACCATCTTCAGAGCTCTTCCCTGAAATCAGGGTTGAAAACATTACAAGAAAAGAAATACCATAATTCTAAAGTAACAATTTGTATCAAGCCAAATGTTAGAAAGTATAATTAAAAAGAAAAATCCTTACAATTGGACCTCAAATTGGACCAAGCAAATTTATGATTTTATCTTTAGAATGTAGGAACTTTCTCTGTCAGAGCTTCACGGCCTCAAATTGGATCTCCAATTGGACCAAAAGATTTATGATTTTATCTTTAGAATGTAGGAACTTCCTCTGTTCAACATTCATGACCTCAAATTGGATGTGAAATTGGACCAGTAGATTTATGATTTTTCTTTACAAAATAGGAACTTCCTCTGTCTGATATTCATGACCGCAAATTGGATCTGAAATTGGACCAACAGATTTATGATTTTCTTTGTCCATCAACGTTTGTATTCCTATACTTAGGTTCTACTTCCAAGTGAAAACACTTGGAAGTGTTTCAAACTAGCTCAAGGTTCTCTCCAACCTGGTTATGTCACTAATAGTAGTCCAAGTTTTCCTGAACTGTCCATACCTGAATGTTGCTTCACAATCTATTCTTCCAACACATAAAAATTCCATATATTAACCCCTTCTAAATAAGACATGTAATCATCATAAAACCATAATTAATAAATCATTTCAGTTTCAGAAAGAATCTGATGTCATTTACTATCAAAACAAAAGCTGTATAAATCACAAAAAAATACATGAAGCCTCCTAAATGTAGCTTAAATAAAGTTTACAGGATGGGTTTCAACATAAGAAGCTTTCTACTACAACTCTCAATGAATGTATTATAACCAAAAAACAAAATTCTTCACACTCAAAGTAATGCAATCAAACATTTATTCCAAAAGTATGTTAGCAGGAGTTAACTAAAAACAAAATGATTTTTTGCTTGGTTTCTTTTAATAATATGCCACATGGAAATGGAATAATCACCAAGAAACCCCACAATAAAAAATGAAGTAAAGGTTCAAGAAAGGAAATTCCAATGTACTATTGTGTAATGGTGATGAAGGAACTTATATGAGCATGGCCTGCATACAAATCCTTGTCATTGAATTGTCATTCATCCAAAGAGAAAATAAGCAATGTAAGGATTTGAGCAATATAAGTCCAAAGGGTTATGTTGTAACGGTAATGGAATCACCATAAGAGCACAACCGAGGAAAAAATTCTTGTGACTATAATTTTGTGATCCATAACTCTATTGGTCATGTGGCACAGTTGTGTTATAACAAATACAGGATGCATTCATACATGTGTGACCCAAGTTTAATGTGGCTATGTTCTGATAGAAATTGAGGAACTCATATGAGCACAATTCATGTACAAATTAATCATTGTCATCACAATTAGGTGTCAATCATCATTGGGTGCATTTAGGTTTACTCAAGTTTAACAAGTTACAATGTAATGATAGCATGATCCAAGAGTGATTACCTCTTGCTGCAATAAAGTGCTTATAACTCTAGTTGATATGCAGAGTGGTTGTTTTATATCAATTTGTAGTGTCGAAAAAAGGGTCCCTTGAAATTTTTGCACTCGTTTGGGTCCTCCTTGTGGATTTTGGCTTAATTTTTCCTTGATTTAGTGTTGTAATGTAGATAACACATTCACATTAGATATTGGGCCCTTGTGAACTAATGGAATTTAATGGTGCCTTGCTAAAGTGTTGTAACACACTTTCACACTTTCCTAGGGCTTTTATCAATTAACCAAGCATAACAAACATAATTTTAATCATAATCAACATTAATCTTTTTTTATTTGGAGTGTTGTAAAGTGTCGTAACACACTTTCACATTCCTCCAGGATTTTCATTAATAATTGGGCTTTCTTATGCTTTAATTACCCCTATTTTGCATCCACAAGCCTCATTTATTGCATCTTTTTGAGGATAATTCTAACACCAATCAGTAATCAATCATAATTTAGGTGTTTCTGGCTTGTGTGGCCCAAATTTAGTGTTTGGAACTCATTTGCCACCTTGGGCGAATGAGTCCCACCTATTTTTTTGTCCCAAACTTGTTTTTACACCTTTCTAAGCACTTTTGATTTTTGGTCCCATATATTATGCTAGATGGGACTCATTTACCATCTTGGGAAAATGAGTCCTGTGTGACCAAAATTCAAATTTAAATCAAATTTCTGGCAAGATTTTATTTTCCTAGATCCGGTGTTAGCTTGTAGTGTTGGAATTTCAGGAATTCTTCCATAATTAAGTATAAATACAAGGTTTTGTCACTCATTTTCTCCTAACAAGCAATCAACTGATCCTATGCATTCAAGTATTCATACCTAGCATTCAAGAGAGTTCACAAGAGCATTTAAGCATTCACAAGAGCATTCAAGGCATTTCAAGAGCAAATTATCAAGTAATCAGGAGCATTCTTCAAGTTCCAATCATCATGTCAAAGATTGAATTCTTCATGTTTGTTATTGTGCTAACATTTGTGATGTAGAGTTCATGATTCAAGCAAGTGTTTCAAGCAAGATCTATCTCCTTCAAGCTAGATTCAAGAACCACATCCATTGCAACCATTTAAAGTGTCATTGCAACACCTTATTGCTAAGGTTTGGTGAATTGCAACATTATCTTTTGTTCATTCATCATTCTCCTTTTACATTTGCTTTCATTTCAAGGTTTAATTACCAACAAGGGGTTTGAGGAAGGAAAACCCCTATTTGCTAACCCCCACAACATTTTCCCCTCTTCTTGTGTGTGATTTGCAGGGCTAGGTTACAGATTTACCAAGAAGCAAAGGTGGAGAAAAATTTTCAAGTCCTCAAAATCCCTAAAGTTGTCATCAAGCCTTGGAGACACTTGGAGAAGGTCTACAAGTGGCATTTTGCAGTTTTGGATCCAAAAACCAATCAAAAAGAGCATAGCAAACCGTGAGGCACAAAATCCAGTTCAGAACTTCTAGAAAAGCAGAAGTGGACTATTTCACCACTATTGGTGAATGAGTCCCACTATACATGACTGACAAAGATTTTCATATATTTGGATACCCTTTTGGCTGAAACCTGTTCCTACACATTTTCCCAAAAACTACATTGATTTTTCTAGCTTGGTAAATGAGTCCCAATCAGCATCAACAATAGATTTTTTAGTGATCCAAACCTCCATTCTATCTTTTTCAGTCTTCCAGGTGCACACTTTCAGTTTCATATCTTTTTGTTACATTTTATTCATCTTTCTTGGTCATTTTGCATATCACACTGTGTTTTCCAATTCATCATCTTTTCCAAGTTTACACTTGGTGGTGAACCCCTCATTAGATATCATGCAATCCCCTAGAACAACTCTTTGCCAGATTTCAATCTCCTTTGCATTGAAATATCAAGGGTTTGTTCTTGAGTGAACAGTAAGGAAATAACCTCTCCTTTTAGGTCCAAAACCCTAGAAGTGAAAGAGAGACCCCTATTTTCCTCTTTTCACAATTATGTAGTGCATTGAAGCACAACCCATGTTTAATGCACTATTCTAGAGAGTGATCAAGATTTTCTAAACCTTATGAATGTTACTTAAAAGGACTATGCAAGGGAAGTGATCATATAGAAATGATAAGGATCTTTTTTATGCCAAAAGACAATGAATACTTAGAATGAGTCCAGTGATGAATAAGGACAAGAAGTGTAAGAGAATGAACTTCCTTAAACCAAAATTCACTATTTTTTTTTTAACAAGGTAAATATCTTAATGTCTTGCTCAATTAGTTGTATACTCAGGAACTTCTATCCATACGGGATAGGCATCTGTCCATCTGGGATAAACATCTAACCATATAGTTAGGTTAATGTCCATACGTGACCAAGACTCATCCATCCATCTAGGATAGGCATCTAATCATTTGGGTTAGGTTAATGTCCATACGGGACCAAGATTTATCTATCCAAATAAGGTAGACATCTAACCACATGGGTTAAAAAATGCTCTTGCCAGAGACTTAGACTCATTAGGACCATCTAAGTCTTGAGTCACTCTCTAAAGACTACACTCCCCTACTAGGAGTGCACTGAGATCGACGTCCTTAGGAGTATGTGAGATAATAGTAAAAGCTTAAGTCTGCCTCAGAATTTGGCCTAAAGCCTCAAAGAATCAAGTGAATCCATCTGAGATTCCTTCTGAGTATAACAAGTAATTTCCAACTTCAATTTTAATATTTATTTATCTTTCTTTAACTCAAGGTATCTTAACAAGACCAACAAGGAAAAAACCCTTAACCAATCCTAAATTCCCGCCCCGAGCGCCTACGTACTAGGGACAACTTCGTCCCTAGACTGCCTACATACACCGTTTTAGCACAACATCAAGGCGTATAATATGTAGTTTTGTTTTCTAATCTATTGTTTGTTGTAAACTGTTTTGTGGCTATGCAAACCTTTCTAGGGCCATTGCCCCAGACAGTTTCTCTTCGGTTTCTACCCACATAAGGTAGCATATAAAGCATAAAGATTCATGATGATCTTTTGCTTGTTTCCTAATTCATCTATGTCCTAAATTCCTATAAGTCACGTCACCCTTGCTCGTTAAATAACAAATCATCAAAGATAAAAGAATTAAAAGTCAATTCACATGCCCAAACTCTATTGGGGTTTTCTATGATTTTCACTAGTAGATGTAATTCCTTTATAGTATTATCTTTCTAGATTATCGATCCAAGAGGAATTTTCCGCCCCTTGGATTTTAACTCCAAAAATGTTCCTTATTACTCCCTGGCAATTTATAGGGACAATGCCATAAATGTCGTTGTTGCAGCTTTATTAGGCTATAAGTGTAGTAACTCAAGCGCAATGACATTACCCATAAATGTGAGTCAGAGGCACCGTTAATACCGAACGTTGCTGGTTTTTTTTATTTTCCTCCTCATAATTAAGTTTCCTATATAAGAAGGAAATTAAATGCATTATCAACAATAAGAAAAGTAGCTTGTGCACATAAACTAAATGGTAATATAAAAACTTTATACCTTCTTGCTAAGGAAGTAAAATTAAATGAACTTACTAAAAGAAAAACTATTTATTCAAAGTACATTTGCTAGAAAGGAGTATTACATCTATTGACATCCTATGAAAGTAAAACTTTTTGTGACAATGAATTGAATCATGAAAATAGTCAAATCCATTTGTGAAATAAAACCACTTATGCATAATATTAGATTCTTCAAGATGGGTGATCTAATTCAGAGATAGTATGAATCTAATTGTATTGCAATGTTAGCATTTCCTAGAAAAGAAACTTGAATCTATTTTCATAATCTATTTCATAGAGTAATCTAATTAAAGTAGTTTTAATTTAAATTGCATAATACTAATATTTTCAAGATAAATATCCATATAAGAAAGCATAAATAATTCCAACTCAAGGAGACTTCATGGCATAATCTATTGTTTCAAGACAAAAGGTTTATTAATTTTGATTGAATTACATGAATAAATAATCCAACTAAAGAAGACTTGATTTTATAAGTTATTTCACTAATGTCTTAAGATAGATAAACCAATACAATGTCTTAATCTAATAAGAGCCTTGATTTTAATTGTATAATTTATACTACTAATGCCTCAAGGTTGATGATCTATCTAAAGTAGGTTTGCATTAATTTGCATAAGTTTATTCTTGATAATATTCTAATGATTACATAATGATTTATTCACTATGACCTTCTTGTAATTAAATGAATCAACCTTGTTTTTAAAAGAATTGAATCTACTTGCATATTGAGGGAGAAAATTAATTTAAAGAATAACCATGATGTTGAAGAATTAAGTTTATTGCAAATCTATTAAATGATAACTATGATGTTGTGCTATAAACCTTGAATCCTAAGGAAATAAATTTATTGCATGGAGAGAAAGTTTATTTGAAGAATAACAATAAATCTAAGAGTTAAGTTTATGACATAACAAGAAAGCAATTTTATTAAAGAGATATTATTAATTCCTTAAGTTAGATTGTATTTTGTTTGCATGAATTCAATTTTACTACTTACCATTCAGTAAAACAATGAACTTCTCATTTAATGAAACATAAATTTAAGCTTAAAATTGAATGTCTAATAGTCATAATTGTTATCATAGAATTGTAATTATTGTCATAAAGTTATAGTGTTGTCATAAGATATAAAGGTTGCCATTCCTCTATTTTAAAATCTTCTATAACTAGGCCCATACTCATAGTTTATCATTATTTTTTGAAGAAGAGAGGTATATTCTAAGTTCATTTATTATATTCAACAATAGCTAGTAATCATTTCCATCTTTTATTCAAAGGAAATTAAATACTATCTCATAGAACCATGGTTTGGACCAAATCTTCATCAATCATAGATGTTAGTTAATTTATTGTCTTACTAAATTAGGGTAACATTATTAAAATTAAGAAATTCATGGAATTTCTTTAATAACTTGAATTCATTTAATGAATAAGCCCATCCTTTGATTGTTAATTAGACCAAATAATTTATTATTTAAACTATCCAATTGATACCCCTTTTGAAAATTCTATCAATTTAATTATACTAAAAAACAACTATTTTATCTATGACTTAAGTAAATTAAAAGAATAAATGTTATAAAGAAATTTAATATGAAAACCCATATTATAAAACATATGTATTTAGATATATTTTATTTTATTTTAACAATAATAAAATAATAGTTTAATTAAAAGAAAAATTATTTCTTTGCAAATAAACATAGATGAGAATAAATTTATTTATTTATTTTTAAATATATTGATTTAAAGATTAAAAAAAAATAGGAAAATTAATTTCATTCTAGATTTAGTTTGGAAAAACAAAGAATGGTAAGGACAATAATAATAGATTGATTCTAAAAATTTGATTTTCATAAACAAGGATAGGAAAGAGAGTAATAGCTTGATTCTAACTAATTTTCTAGATTTAATTAGTTATTCTATAAGAAAATCAAAATAAAGGGAACCTGGATGTTGATGGAGTTGCAACAAATCCTCTTCCAAATATTCTCTTTGTGCCTTCTTCAACTTGATTCTCCTTCCTTCGATTCTATCCTTCTTCAAAGTGATAACATAAAGATAACATTCATGTGTTGTTGATGAGAGAAGAAATGACCTCAATTTATAGACTTGAGGGGAGGTAAATGGAGGGTCAAGATTGAAGATTGATTCAATGGCTAGGATTGTTTGAGAAAGTGGGGTTTGGATTGATAGCCTCACCTTGTGACAAGTGTCACAAGGAGAAGGCTTTAAAAATAGGCCCACATGACATGGGGAGAGGAGCCAAGGGTGCTCATACATGTGTGAACACACCTTGGGAGAGGTGGATATGACAAGTCCCCACACCTTTCCCAAGACCATAAAACTCGTCACTCCTCTTTAAGTGACTTTTTAGGGGTTCATACTTTGTCTAAAAGGTCATATTATATTTTCAATAAGCTCCCACCCCATAGGTACTTACCCTAGGGTTTCATTTTTACCCTAAAGTCAATAAAACAAGCCCAAATAGCCCTATACAAGAGAATTCTCATTTTAAAATACAAATTTTGATTTGTGAGCACACCTTGGGTAGAGGAGATGTTGACATGTCTATGACATGTAAGAGAGAGGGTGGCTTGATAATGACATGTCTATGACATGTAAGAGAGGGGGGTTTGACCATGTGTGCTCACACATGCAAATGACTCAAAGAGGAAAGGTCACATGCATGGTGTGAACTCCCACACAAGGATGAGTGGGGATGAGTTGTAAGGTGATAGTGACTTGTGCATGCAAGTCACATGTGAGGGAGATTAGAATAAATTTTTAAATTTGAGAAAATGATAATGAAGATTAATTAATTGATTAATTGATTGATGAATTATGGAGGATAGTGACATCTCCCTAATCCTAATTAATTAGATTAAATTAATGTGACTTAGGAAGGTGGCTAATTTTATTAATTAAGTATAATGATAGATTGTGCTAATTAATAATGCTTAGGATAGGATGGGGACACTTGTCACAAAATGACTTAATTTTTTATTCACAATTATTTTATTCCTTATTTTTTCCATTTATAATTTTTTTGTTCTTTATTTAGTCTCTACCTTCTTCACACATAAATTAATTGTATAAAACTACTTACATAATATTACCACACAAAATTATAATATGTCTAAAGTTTTAACAAAAAGAGGGTCATGACAAGAAGTTTGCATATGATTCATCACCATGACAGTGTCAAGTGCAAGCTACATGGACAACTCTTAGCTATACCTTGGATTATGAGAGGTTCATGAAGACATGAAAGTAGAGTTTTGAAGAGGATAGTGCTCTATTAAATACAGTCATGTTACAAATGGAAAAGGATTTCAGCATGAATCTCTCCTTGAGCATTCAATAGTGGTAGACCTATTAACAAAAGGAAATTATTTGTGTATAAATATTTATAAAAAGGCAGATAGTAGATAATAAAAGAGGATTATAAGACATAAAAGATGAGTCATTGTCAATGGATATAAGGGCAATCCATATGCAAAAGATACTCTCTATGACTATAATAAATAGGACAAGTACCATGAAGCTAAGGGAAAATCAAGAAGTAGGGACAGTTACTATAACCAATGGATAGTGAAAAAAAATTATGAGGATAGTTAGCTCATACATGATAGTAAATATGACCTTAGTCATAGTTGAAGCTAACATAAGTGGATATCAAGTAATTGCATTGAGGTTGACCTCATTGAAATATGATAGTCATGGTTATCAATATTTATAAGACATGAAAGGACAACACAATTATCTTAAAGACTTTTAAACTACCATCTTCATATATGAATGATAGTCATGAAAGATCAATCATGAAGGATTCATGGGACAGTTATAGCCACATGACAATGGGTGATAAAGGAGATCTAAAACACTTATTTATTTAGGTAGAAAAGGATAAATAAAAAGAAAGAGAAGCTATAGTCATGATATTTTAGATAAAGAAAACATGCAATGGTAGGTTACTTTTGAATACCCACATCAAAACCTAATGAGATTTATCTTGAGCTTTTGTTTTCAAATGAATAGATTTGAGGAAAAAATCTCACAAGTTTTTAGTAACTAGAGGACAAAACCCCTACTAGTTTGTAAATGGCCAAGGACGAAAATCTATTGGCCAAAGAAGCGATTCTCACCCATAGGTCGTGGCTGAATTTTAATGGTGGTCGACATAGGTGATATCAAGATAGTAAAACATACATATTTCCATTTATTCATCATTATTTTCCTTACAAATACATACATATTTCCATTCATAACTAGAAAAACTCCTCATAGCCAGTAAAACCCATTGACACTTCAACAATGAGACTACTTTCATGTCTTAAACACATCATGGCATGTGAACTTCTCAAAAGATCTACATTGTGATATGAAAGTATCACCTATGAAGGTGGTTTGTTTTCCTAATAAGAGCTTTGAATTCCTAGTTTGGGCTTATGACAGGGATAAAACCTTCATGAGGAGACAAGAAAGCTCTTCCTCAAAACTTCAAATAAAACTAAAAACCCTAATGACATAGAGTATACCTGGAAAGATGGGAGGATGAAAGCTTCCAAGAAAACCTTGAATATTACTCAATGTGGGCATGATTTATCCTCAAAACCTTGGAAAATATCCTCGTGCATTCAACGTGTCTTCAAACCCTTGTGAATCTCTGCAGTGTGGATGAATTCAAAGCCAACAAAGAAATGTTTCTTTAGATCAAACTCAACATGCCTTTATCCTAGATCTTCTTAACAATGTGGATAGATTTTGGTGCAACAAACTACTGATTCTACGTCATGCCCTCAAAAATATTTGGACTTCTTCCAACCAGTAAACTAAAAACCCCCTAACATTCCTCTTGTTACATGGCTCAATAGACACAAGGAATGAAATTTCTCTTTTTCATTGTTTGGTGCCCAAAAAACTTAGTCGATATTCTCTTTTTCATTATTTGGCGCCCAAAAAAAAACTTAGTCAAAATTCTCTTTTTCATTGTTTGGCACCCAAAAAAAAACTTAGTCATTCACTTTCTTCTTTATTACTTTTCACTTTATTTTCGACCCAATGATCAAATTAGTCATTTATAGTTGTGTTGCAAAAAATGACTAGAATTTAATCATTTTTAGTTGTCATGACTAAAATTTTTAGTCATGTAGTCATTTGTTTTCCAAATTCTACTAGTGCTACTTTTCATTTACAATATTAGTTATATGGCCACCTTGCATAACACACTTTTCTTGCCTGTGGAGCCATCTTGTTTGTTCATGAGTGTCAAGCATACAAAGCTTTACTTGCCTCATGAAGCTTGAAGTTCATTTTTGTGTGGTGCCTTATCAAAGTTATCAGGAGGTATAAATTTGGTATGGTTGTGCGTATAGGAGCCAAAATTATGCATGGATTTCCCATAGCCACTTGCTTGTCTATGTGAGCGTATATCAGCCGCATGCGTATGTGTCTCGTTGGGGGCTCACCTACTGGATGAAATGAGGTTCCACTAACCCTTGTGAGCGTGTGTTTGGTTTGTAGAGTGGACATTGTGTTTCACTTAGAAACATTTTGGACAAACAGATTATATCTGATCCACAACATGTGGGACAAATGATCGAGGTTTGATCCAACCCTTTTGTTTTTGTTTTCCCTTTTTTTTCTCTTTGTATTTCACAGTGTATGATTGTTCCTTGTTGTTTCTCCTTACACCATTCACATGCGTGTTCCTTTGTGCATATGTTGGTATGCCACAGGATCTCGATCCTAGGGGATTGATCATCCCTCTTGATTGTTGTCATCCTAACTCACTATAATTAGTACACTTGAACCCCTCTTGATGCAAGTTTGTCTACTTTAGTGTGAGTTTGAAGCAAGTTCCTCCTCTCACTAAAGTGGGGGATAAATGTAGTGTAGGGAAATATATCCCTTTACATTTTCACACTTGTTTGGCTCCTCCCTACTAAACTTGAGTTTCTTTGTGCCTTATTTGGTCTTATTTTGCATCCACAAGCCTTATTTAATGCATCTTTCCGCGGATAATCCTGACACATATCAAATGGTCACTCATAATTCAATGATTTTGGTTTGTATGGCCCAGATTTAGTGATCTAGGACTCATATGCCACCTTGGGCATATGGGTCCCACCTAAGTTTCAAGGCCTAAACCTAAATTTGGCATAGAACTTAATAATTCTTGAAATTTGTGTCCCGAGCTTAGCCTACTGAGACTCATATGCCCCAACTAGCGTATGAGTCCTACTTAGCTTGGACCTAATTTTGAATTCAATTCTTGGCAGGATTTTATTCTCCTAGATATGATGTCAGCTTGTAGTGTTGTAATTTCGAGAAATTTGGCATAAACAAGTATAAATACAAGGTTATTTCACATATTTTCTCTTAGCAACTTTAATGAGAAAGTGTGATATAAAAATCCAAGAATTATAGCATTCAAGAGCATTCAAGAGTGATTATCAAGCATTTTGAAGCACTATTCAAGATTCAAGCATCATGTCAAAGTCATCATGCATCATGTTTTTTTTTGAGCTAGCATTTGTGATGTAGGTTCTTATGATTCAAGCAAGCATTCAAGTCAAGATCCATAGCATATAATCAAGAGTCAAGATCTACAATCATGCTAGCCATTACATACAAGTTTGCAGCCTTTTGTTCAAGGGCTTGGTAAGTTGCAACATTACATTGTAATGCCCCGCCACGCAACCCTAGAGGAAGTTGCAATTCGCTACTTAAACGTGCCAATTTTATTTTTTGTTTAAGTACAAATAACATGTAAGATGAATACATATTGCCAACAACCTCTAAGGCCACGAGACAAAGATTACTTAAAAACCCAACAACAATTAACATTAACATAAACTGAAACATTAACCACTTAAGGAAATGGGACAACATACATTCCATACAAGATAAATTACAATAAGGATATAAAATACCTCAAGATTCCAATTAACATTTAAACAATAAGATTACAACACTCATTCCCTGAATGAGGCAATTCCAACCAAATGATTACATAAAATAAATTCCACCTCGATAACAACTGAGGGGTAATAAAATAAAGATCAACTGAAAAGAACGAAGCCAGAAAAGCAACAGCATCCAACGAGCCCTCCAACTGGAAATCACGAACATGAAGAAGAACCAACGGAAAAAGACGCATGCCACCCGACCACGTGGAACCCAAAGGCCCCACTCCCTCTGTGCTAGGAGATAGTAACAAGGATCCTAGACAAGACCATCTACCACTAGACACATGCTAACACAAAAAATTAAACTGAGACTAGAACATAAACCACATCACTTAACATCATAGTCACAATGCTTCCAGAGTACAAAATCGAGTACAATTACTGTACAAAAATAAACCAACGGTACAACACCATACCGACTATTGTCATAGGGAGTGTCATCGCAAAGGTTGCATGGGATCTCCTGGCTAGTCTTCCTAGGTCCCGGCCCCCCTCTAGGGATATCCTGGAAACCTCAACCGACTCCCGGCCCCACATGCACACCAGAGCGGAATCGATTATCTCTCGTAAAGACGAGATAACGATCTTGCCATTCCAGGCCTTCCTGACTCATCTCAAGTCTCGTACAAGCCCTTGAGCCAATGAGCGAGGCTAAATTATCTTATTAATGTTCAAAGCTACTCTCTCCCTAGAAAGTTATTTTAATTTTCACTTAATTAACTGACTCTCATATGAGTTATCCTGGAACCACTTTGGGCCCGGCGCTCGTTTGAAAGCCACTCCCCTATCAACAACTCAAACTCAACCACAGGCCATGGGTAGACAATGCACTAACACTTATCACAAATAAACAAACACCTCAACAGGTAACACATCACTACGGATGCCCAAAACTGAAACCAAAGCGTACACTACCCAAGGCTAACACAAGGTTGACTAACATGATGAGACCCACATAACAACTGTTAACTCGACTCAATCATGAATCACAAGGTCACACAACCCGTTCAAAGGACCAGGTAACCACTTGAGCTTAACTCACACACAATCCAAGATAGACAAAGTGAAACATAAGAGACATAATATCATCTCAAGAAAACACTGCTGGAAAACTTACATGATCAACAAGAAATGACTTGAAGTCAACAATCATATAAACTCACGTAAACCACCCATACCAATAAATGAACCCAGAACAGGAAGATTCACAAAACATTCACTCTCATTCCACAACATCGAAGGCGAACAATTAAACACTGAAAATATTTCAGACAAATAGGAAAGCTAATGTTCGGATTTCCTAAATCCATTCAAACACAGATTTCATGACTTGCATTTATCCAATCAATTGATCCCACTTCTTTTCACGACATTGAAATTTTTCAAGAACAGATCATTTACTCTAAATTTCATAACCATATTCATGATCAAAACACTTTAATAATGCAGCTATCTGGTTAAAATTTAAATCAACCGTTCTCTCTAAGTTTCATAATGACATACTAGAGACAAATCACTTGATTAAAAAAAATCGTACAGGTTAGATAATAAGTTCATCCTTTACTCTCAGTTCCGCAATCATATTCTATAATTACACATCTTGAAAAATAAGCATTTAGATTACATGATTCAGTCTTGATTTCAACTTAGCATTAAATAAGTCAACTAAATCTTATCTCTACTTGAATTCCATTATATCCCAAACGAATATACCTAATAGTGAGTTAAGCATATTGACCACATAAGGAGTTTAAACCAATAATTATATTTCGTTTTCCCAATTACATTTATTAATAAAATCAACCTTTGAGAATGAAAGCACTTGATCATTTAAAATCTACCTTTTTAAAATAAAACATTTGACTATTAAGATTCAGCATTTGAAATAACTCATTCGAATATAAACTCTACTTTAGCTTCGATTACGTGACCAAAAGTCATATTAAGATAATCAAATCAAATTATAAACAAATCCAACATTTGACAATAAAGTCGTCTGATATGAATAAGACATTCGTTAACTCTAAGTTTCACTAACATATTCAAACTCAAGATATTTTAATAATAATATTTAAATTCAAATCACTTAATCCATTTTACAACATAGGATACTCAATCAACTAAAATTGATATTTCAAATAAGACATTAGATTATCTAAACTCCACTCTTGCCTCTAAAAGCGTGCAACGATAAGCATCTTAATACCTTTGAATTATGACACCCCTTAACGCGTCTATTAAAATAAAATACCATTGCGAAATCCATACAATTAAATATAAAAAGCATGTTGACATGATTATTTACAAACAAATATTCAAAGTATGAATATACCTTCATGTACAAGGATACTCAATTTAGCCAACTATTACTTTAACAAATATAAAAAGAAGAATTCCATTAATTACAAAATATATCAAATAGCTTATATAAATTTTAATTACTCATCTTTAAAAAAAAACCATATGATTAACATATAAAATAAAATACATTTTAATTAATCATTTCTAAAAACCTTATGATTTAACCAATAGAATAAAATACATTTCAACTTATACCAAATTTCATTTAATTTAATATATATTAAATATATTATATTTTATATAATATATAATATTAAATATTATAAATATTATATAAAACATAATATAAAATAATATTCATTAAAAAAAATTCGAATTAAAATAAAAAAATAAACAAAAGTAATTTCGAATTTAAACAAACATTGGGAAGAGGGCCGGAGCCCAAGGCACGCAGCCCCTGCCTCCCGCCAGGCGGCGGTGGCCGTGTGCAAAGCACACAGCGCCGCCTCCCTGCGGGCGGCGGTGGCTGTGTGTTCACACACAGCCCGCCCCCCCCGCGGGCGGCGATGGCTGTGTGTTCACACACAGCCCACCCCCCTGCGGGCAGCGACTGCTGTGTGCTCACACAGTGGACGCCTCCCGCCGGGCGGCAGCCGCAGCGGCTGTGGGGTGGGGTTTGACCTCCCACCTCACAAAAAAAACATTTTATAATAATATATTTCTGCGTTTTCCAGAACCCAAAAAAAAATGAAAATCAATAAAATTTTATGAGGTTTTTACCCGAAATTTAAAGTTTTCTAAAATAACAAATATATATTTGTATATATATTTGTGGGTATCTCCATATATTGAAATATATGGTTGTATTCACAAATACATATACCCAAATTTTGATTTCATAACCAAATTGTAACAATACTCCAACCCAATTCAAGAAAAATAGAACTTATTTCCAAGCAAGAAAATGGGTTTTCAAAATCTAGTTTTAACATTGAGTTTTCTTGGATTTTCTTTTTGTTTCTAAATCCATTACAATTGTGCAAATTGAAAGCTTTTCCATAAATTTTATTGAATCTAAACTATATTTTCAATCATTCAACATGAGCAAGAAGATGAAGGGAGAAAAGATAGAACCTTATGTTTCCTCCAAAATTGCAAGCTTTAACCATGGAGATTTTCAAGCACCCTTTCAACTCCACCATCTTAGCCTCCTCCAAGTCTTTCCACCCAAAATCCAAAACCAAGAATCCATGGAGAGGTTGAAAGAAAACCCTAAATAAAATATATCCTTTTTCCAAACTTCCCAAATTCAAATTCAAATTCAACTTCTAAATTCCAATTCTAATTCTAATTAAATTCAAATACAAATGCAAACCCACTTTCAAATTCAAACTAAATTCAATTTCAAATTCATATTCAACTCTTCACAAATATCTTTCCCCAAAATAGTCAACTATTTCAGAAAATATTTTTCTACCCCAAAGTCTTTGCATAAGAAAACATTTGAATTTTTTAATAACTTTAAGCAATTTTCTAATTCCAATTTGAATTCAAAATATTTTAGCATTTTATATTCAACAAAAGAATTAAATCTTTTACACTTTTAATTCATAGGGATAATTTAATTAATTCACACAATTAATTTAAATTATCAATAGAATAAATCTAATTCAAAATTAGATTATTTTATTAATTCCATTAAATTAATTAATTAATCACTAATTTTCTAACATCTCAAGAAGACAAAACATTCATCATTTATAATTTCCAAAAGCTATTTAATCACTTTTAGCTTGCAACTAACCACCTTTAATCATTAATTAGACTACACAAGTCATTTAATAAACTTTAAACTTGAAATTAAATAAACACTCAAGGGGAACTGACCAAGTTAGAACAACTGACCCCGACGACAACCCAACAACACGCTATGACTAGGGTGACGACTTGGTTCGGAAAACCTAGCTACTATCTCCCAATTAACTTCCGTTGGTCAATGGACACGCTCGGACCTGGAAACCAGGTGGAGTCGATGTCTTGTACCTGCCAACCTGCAACAAAGAGCATGGTGAACGTGCATATATACATAATATGATCAATCACACCGTGAAGAGGAAACCTCGGAATCGTAGGGCGCTCGCATGCAAGTGATACAATCCATCCCTTTCACCAATACAATATCATTAACTGATGCATCTAACATCAAAGATAAGCTCAATAACATAAACATCATTTAATCAGATATATTCTAAGTTACTCCAAATCATGACATAAGGATAACATCGGAATAAAAGAACATCACATCAACATATAACTTCTACATCATAAGCATACTCAGACACAATCATAACAAGGAAGAAAAATGCCGATCAAAGAGCCAAAACGGAGGGGTGTTATATACATATTGTTCATTCATCATTCCTTCTTTCTATTTCTATTCATTTCAAGGTTTGATTACCAAAACGGGGTTTGACCAAGGAAATCCCCTATCCACTAACAAAACAACATTTTTTTCCCTCTTTGATGTATGATTGCTGATCTAGGTGGTTTAGGTTGAAGATCCATTGAAGAGAAAGTTTGGAGAAAATTTTCATGTTGTCAAAGTTATCATCTATATTGCAAGATCACAGAAAGTCACCTATAGGTTGCAATTCAGTGTTTTAGACTCAAAGATTTGGCAGGGAAGAAGCTACAGGAAAGCATTAGAAGATATTATAATTTTAGAGCTACCTTGATACTGGGACTAAATCACCCCTTGTGGCATATGAGTCCCAATATACCTATTTTTTAGACTTTTTCTGTAGATCTTGATTTTGCGGTTCCAGATTTTGATTTCGGCCCAAAACCCTAAACTGAGACTAAATCACCCCTAGTGGCGTATGATTCCTAGTGTGCATCAAAAATTAGCATTTCCAAGATTTCAGACCTTCATTCAAGTTTCTTTAGGTTTCCAAGTGCACCTCTATACTTTCTCAGTTTACTGTTTTGATTTGAACTCATTTCTAGGTCATTTACTTAGGTCTTGCATATCATTTACATTTCTTTTCTTTCCAAGCCCTAGCTTGGTGGTGAAGCCCCTTTATACCTTTAATCACACCCTAGAACACCTTATTGCAAATCTCTAAGGTTTCCTTGAGTGAAACTTGTAGAAAATTGGTTGTCCTATGTCCTAAAACATAGAACGACAAACCATTTTCTGAGTTTTCACCAACATTATGCACATTCATATATGATGTTTTTGTTGTTAATTGGATATGTTTATTGGTTTCCTCAAATGTTAATTTGGGCTTACTTAGCTCTATGATATACATGTTGGCAGTTTAGTGCAATTTATTATAAATGTAAGTCTACTTAATTATAGTGAAACTTTGTTTATGATGATTTCTTAATTGGGTTGAAATGTACAATAATACTTGCATTGTTAAATGGATATCACACATGAATGTTTGATTCGAAAGCAGGAGACCTTTAAGTTTTTTTCTAGAAACTAAGTATGTGCTAACACGAGTAAATGGGAAGGGACACAAAGTGCATGTGGATGAAAAAGATTTAAAAACTACAAATATGCAATAACATTACACTACCAACATCAATCACATTGCAATAAGATAACCTCATTTATGCAATTTTATAACCTCCCTACCTGATAGGTCATGCACTTATAACACACGACATAAAAATTACATCTATACAACAAATTATGCATTAATAACCACATACAATATCACTTAAATACCCATAGAGGCATGTACACAATGCTGGCAGCATCATTTACATGATATATAATGTATTAACAACAACCACTTATGCATTATCTTTCATCCCTTTTATTCAACTTGTTTTTCATTTCAGTTACGCATGTACATAATGGATTTGGGGGTTTGTTTTATTATGATATAAAGGATTTGGTGATGGGACAGTCTTGGTTCTTTGTTGTTCTCATGGAATCAAATCTTTGAAAATATTGATAGTGGTGTAATGCAGTGGGTGATATGTAAGGGCACTATGGGTTATACTATTTTTATATATTGGTTGCATGTTTTCATGCTACAAGCCATTCAAAAGAAACTTGGATTGTATGTTTGTGGAACGTCACATGGGTTTTCAATATTCTCTGACATGTAGGACTATGAATAATTATTATTATTTTTAGACAAATATAAACCATTTATAAAACACTTCATTTAATAAGAGCGACTTCAATTCTATGTTGGTGGAAACAAGTCATCAAGTGAGACAAATTTATTTAATCGTGCCTAAAATAAACCATATCATAATGAAACAAACCCCCAAACCAAAGGTGAAAATAAATGTAAGGCATCGAGGATTGGTGACTATGAGTACCTCTTAACAAGTACCTCAATTGTAGAGAGCAAGTTGTACATCTTATTTTAGAACAATTGTTGGGCTTATCAGTGTTTATATGAGTACTTATGAAATTATATATACTAACTATGTCATACCTAACCTATTATGTTTATGTATGAAATGTTCTCCTATATTATGTCATGGTGTGATGTTTATATGTTAGTGACAAATATTTTATTAAATTTTACCAAAATTCCGATATTTAAAACTTAATGTGTGTGTGTGAATTGTGATGTAATATTTTTTTATAAGGTTTGTAGTGGATATTGAAAGAAATTTCTCAAAAATAGTCACATGAAATGCCCATTGTTACATGTTTGAGTTCGAAAATAACTTAAACAATAAAATTAAATGTATACCAAGATCACATAAAACTAAATTTATAAACATTAATTTGTATTTATTGATTGTATTTCTTCTAAAGTAGTCTAAATATCTAACTACTTTGGTATTACTATACATTTGTTTCCAAAAAACCTCAAATTATAACATGTGGTGGGAGTTTTAGAATGTTGGTATTATCAATACCTCTTCACATGTGTTATAAGTCAAGATTTAGGGTTTACAAGGGAAGATTTTCAATGTGGGGAAGTTTAATTGTTCAAGGACTGGAACCTACACAAGAATGTGAGGCATGCTTGGATGGATGAGTGTATCAATGTAATGGGAAGTAAGGAAAGATCATACTTAGATAGGGGAGTAGTTAGTCTACAAGTTTGGTGGGGAGTTAGGACAGATCATACTTAGATAGGAAAATAATCGTAGATGGGGAATTATAAAACTTTGATGACTTATACAAATATACTACATTGGCCATGCTTTGAATGGCATACGGTCAACCATCGAAATGTGCATGTCATGAACATGTTGGACCAATTGGGTTGTACCTTGTGGCATAGATAGTCCAACCAAGGCAGGGTGCTCCATTATGGGAGTGTTATCCCCTATTATTTTGTTCTTCATTGCACAAACATTCACTCTATAATTTTATTTTTATATTTGTTTGTTACTACGAAATATGAAAAGAGTTTAAGTGGTTTTCATTTTGACAATATTCTACCATACACTTCTATTATTTTGTTCTTCATTTCACAATCACTTATTGTGCAGATTTGTATTTCACAAATTTTTAGTGCACATGTATATATGTATGCACATATGTATGTACATATATATGTACATACTTATGTATGTGCACACGTATGTTCATATTATATATATATGTGTGTGTGTGTGTGTATGTGCATACATATGTACATATATGCACACACACACACACACACACACACACACACACACACACACATATATATATATATATATACGTATATACATATGTGCATATTCATATATGTACATATATATTGTATACATATATATGTGTATGTACACACACACACATGTATATATATGTATGTATGTATGTATGTACATATATATACATATGCAAATATATGCATATACATATATATACAGATAAATAGATAAATAGATACATAGATTGATAGATAGATTTATATTTAGATAGATTTATAGGAATAGATAGAATCTAATAGATAGTTCGATAGATAGAAAGATTGACAGCTAGATAAATTTGTATATAACTATGTGACTTAAAAATTGAATGAAGACAAATTTTGGCTAACCACCAAACCAAAGATAAATAAGAAATTAAACCCATTAGAGTCACAGTGATGCTTGAACATAACCATATTTTTCCTTGCAAAGTAATTGTGTTAATGAACACAAAAAAGGGAAGTGTTTAGAAACACCCTAGAGGCCATATACTTCATTAAGAACAACATTGATTCACCAAGAAAGCAAGAGAACCTTCAAACTATGGAAAACCACATAAATACTTTCAATATTCAATTCAAAATCATCGACAAAAAAATAGAACCATCAACTTACATAATACAATACATCATTTATGAATCAAATAAATAATACCAAAAAAAAACCAACAACTAACAAGAGACAATGCTACAACCTTAGTGAGGTTAAAAACCTCACTTCTATATTATGAAATTGCTAATGATGTGGCTTGTTATAGTCACCTATATTTTATAGTTAGTTTTAGGTTAATAATAATTATGAGTCCCTTGATAGAGCTTATGTACTTAGTGTATCAATATTCTCATGTAATTGATGTAACTTCATGAGATTTGGGAACAATACATAATTTCTTCATAGTAGATATATTTATTCAATATCCTTGTGAACATGGTTGGCATAGTATCTAAGTTTTATTCATGGATGTATGCTTATATAAATGTTATATTATACTTATGTTTTATAGTTTATCTTTTTTATGTATGTATGGAATGTGTATCATTTGTGTATGCATTATATAATTTCATGGATAATACACAATGGATTTGAATATTCTATTTTTTAGATGTCATTTGGTACAACATTTATTTCATAAGATATGTAAATGATACTAGTATGTTTTCTCTTTATGGGATTTTTTACTTAGGGAATTTTGGGTTGACTTAGCATAGAATTAATCACTAAGATTCTAAGATAGATTTTTAGGGAATCAAGTGGGAATGGGATTGTGAAGGGGAAAAAAATTATTATAAATTTTTGAGAAGGCTAAAAATTGATCCTAATCTAGACTAACCACATATACTAGTTTTATGTGTTTAACAAGTAGTTAATTTTATTGATACCCACTAAACTTAGACCAAAAGATGGACAACAAGACAAACCTATGGTAAACAAAGAATTTTCATCAAGGATTCCCTATGAAGGTAGACAAGAATCTCAATTGTTTCACCTAGTTTTTGTATGTTTGTAATTTTCTTATTGACTCCATTTTTTTATAAATGTCATCATAATATCTTTGATTTTGGGTTTCTACTTGAGAGTATATATATTTGAGCAATATTTTCTATTTATGGGTTGCATTTTTGTTAAATTTTTATATTAAATTTTTTTTGGGTAGAATTATAGTTCACACCTATTAACCTAACCCCATTCTACCAATAAGAAGAGATGGATCATCATTAAATTCTAGGAAAGATGAGTGATGGACTAAGCAGAACCAAATGAGTAGTTGTATATTATAATATGCCCTCCTTGTTAAGGAGAATTAGATATACTTGCATGTTAGATTGTGTTGGGTACTATAGGCTAGAAGACTTACTTCATGTTCAGACTATATTTAATGACAACAAAGACTGTGATTATTTGAAAGCCTTAAATATTTTTTTTGAATTGTGAGAATGAAAGGGGATATGGTAAAAGTGATTTTAGGAATATTTGGTTTGGTGGAGGAACCTATCTTAATCAAATTAGGACTCCTATTGAGACAAAATTTTAAAATGAGTAAACTAGTAACATATGGAAGGATGGAATGAAATAGAATGCAATGCATGTTTCTTTTGAAAAATATTATTTTTATATAATTTAATTTTTATGGTTTCTTAGATACAATACTTTTTTAGATGGACACAGTTCCAAATTCTTCCCAACTTATGATAGATGAAAGTGTTAAACCTTGAAACCACTCAAGTTATTTATTTTTTGAGAGAAATGGCCAAGAACCAAAGAAAAAATTTATCATTTGCAATACCATGGATGTCACACAAATTAAAAAAATCTTGCATGTGATCCAATAGTAACATTAAACCGTCTCCATGAAAGTAGCGTAGAGCCTTTAAAGTTGATTGTGGAATATTATTAATCTATTGTGGTGGTATCCCTTGGAGTTCCAAGCAGCAAATGGATGATTTCTTAAGGTTGTCATCACATTGGGTTGTACATTTAGATGGAGATAGATGGTAGATGAACATGATATGCATGTGAAGAAATGGGTTTGTAGATACATTGGAGTCATTGAGTAGAATATGTGTGCTCATTTTGAGTAGATATTTCTACTAATTATCACAAAAATTAGAGTATGTAGAACTTTACTTACCTAACCAAAATAGAGGCTAGAAGCCTTGCACTAAATTTTGAATTCTAATAAAGTGATTGCAAGTTCAAGTCCCATTAGCAATGCTAAAAACTATTGGTAATATTTTTTTCACTACATTTTTGGAAAATAAAAGTGTTAAGTATGATCACCAAAAATGGAAAGGTCTATAAATGTGAGATGTGACCTTAGACCAATCTCTAGAGTGGGGGTTGGCTCCCTACCTATTTTGAGCTAACTCTAATTGAAGAGGAAAAGGGAAAAGGGAAAAATGCTAAAGCTAAAATATAAAAAGCATGAAATTCCATAATCCAAGAGTAGGAATTCTACCACCAATTGACTAGAGCTTGGTAATTCACGATATCATAATCAACAAAAGTGAGACTAGAAACACACACAACAATCACTAGAATTTATGGAATAACAACCTCATAATTAATGTGATGGTATGATTTGAAGATTATATATGGTGAAACATAGCTCATTACTAGAAAAAAATACAAAGGTTCCTAAAGATCCAAACAACAAAAGCATGGAGAGAAGAGAACAAGAAAATTCTCAGACAACGTAGAAGAATTGAAAAATAGTAGTATATCAAGCCCTTGAATAAACACACCCAATGTCGATCCATGGCATTAAGGAAAATTATGCATTCATATTGAATAAATTGAATGAAGTTTAAGAGAGAATTACAATTTCCTATAGCTAGTTGTGAGATGGGGTCAAAAATCAAATAGCATAGATAAAGTGACAACCAACACTTCTAAGCTATTAACCTCATCTAAACAAGATAATACAAACAAATGGAGATATCAAAATGAAAGAAAACAAAATAAAGCACTCCCCATATTGTAGTTGATTCCTTCTCTTGCTCTCCTTCTAGTTATGCAACTTTTCCCTCAGATTTGTTGAAATACTTGTGCAAAACCTACAAATGGAAGCAAGAAAGTTGGAGACAATTAGCTGTTAAAATGAAAATGGAGAAGGAAGGTTGCTTTTATAGACAACCCTTCGAATGGACGGCTAAGATTAATCCTCTAGAAGGATTCCAAGATCAATGGTCTAGAATTTATGCACCAAGAATATGCTATCCTTGGAGGAATCATGATAGACATACATGTAGGGACATGCAGGCTATGACAGACATGCAGGGACATGTAGGCTATGACAGGGACATGCAGGTTATGACATGGAATAATGACAGGGTATCTTTGACCAAGTGGAGGTGCATAAATAATTTATTTTAAATTATTTATTCAAAATGGAGGAAAATGACAAGTGGCAAATAAATAATTTATCCAAATTATTTATTTAGAGAAAATTACAAAAGGAGTATTTAATTAAATGGGGAGGTGGAAATTATACATGGATAATTAATTTGAATTATTTATCCAAAAGAGAGGAATGAAACACAATTAAATAATTTTGACAATTATTTAATTATAGAAGAATAAAAGGTCAAATAATGATTATTATTATTATCTGACTATAGATGAAAGATAAATAATTAAATAAAAATGATTTATTTAATTATTGAAGAAAGGGATATATTAGCGACGTAATTAAATAATTTTAATTGATCAAGATAGAATAAAGATGAGAAGGTGAATTAATTAAATAATTAAAAAATATTTAATTAATAGAGGAATACGATCAAACTTAATTGAATAATTAAAATTATTCAATTATCGAAGGACAAAGACCAAGAAAAATGACACTTGCGGACTTAGGAAATTTTTCAGTATCTACATTTTTCCCCTCTTTGATATAATGCAGTTTATCACATTGTGTCAAAGAAATTTAATTCTGAAATATGCCCCAGTGACAAGAAGGTGCGGGTATGCCCCAGTGAAAGAAGAATGACGAGGAGGGTTGTGTATGCCCCCTCAAGAGGATAGATGAGTTCAAAGAACACGAATGTGCTCTCGAAATGGATGATAAGACTAGAGGATGAAGAATAGAAGAAATGTTAGCTTGGAAGGGGATGGATATTAGCGTGGAAGAGAAAGGAGGATGAAGATGGAAAGATAAACGAGAAATGATAAGGGAACCAACTTTCATGCTTACATTTTTATATTTATCATCATTGGGTAGATTATTGTAATGGCCAACAAACACCATGATATGACGTAGACCAAGGTGTGCAAGGCCGTACCATCATGTCAGACAAGCAGTCGTAGACAAGGATGATCATGACTCATACTAAGAGAGCGATTGCCCCAGTCTTTTTGTCATAATCAACCACAAACAGTAAAGACAAGCAAGAAAAATCATGAAACGTCATTGCTCCTCTAAATCATGTTGTCAGGACATCCTCGAGGAACTAGCAACATGATTGCCAAAAGACAAAACAAGCATCATAAAATTAAATGCCAATAGCTTGCCAAGTGTCTGAATGTCAAAATGTCAAGTTTGTCAAGTGTGGTGGAATGTCAGATGTCTTGGTGTCAAAATGCCAGGGTCGATGATATGAAGATGCCAGATTGGTGTCAAGTTTAGGAAGCACACATCCTAAATGATGCCAAGATGTCAGATTAAAAAAGGACACATTTTGAATGACGTTGATGCCAGAGTGATACCAAATTCGGGAAGGACACATCTCAAACGAGGTCGATGTCAAGATGTCGAATTGATTTCAAGTTCAGGAAGGACACATCATGAACAATTTCAATGTCGAGATGCCAGATTGATGTCAAGTTTGGAAGGACACATCTTGAATGATGTCAATGTCAAGATTGTCGAATTCAGGAAGGACACATCCTGAATGATGCTGATATCAAGAGGAATGTATCTCAAATGTCGTGAGAATCCTCAAAATGCCAGATGACTGTTATGATGCCTAAGAAGGACACATCCTAGGGAATGATTAAATGGCGGGCTACCCTTTAGAAGGACACATCTATAGAGTAAGCAAGATTGACTAGTTTGACTGAGTTTGACCGATTTTGATATTCCAAGATGATTGTCGTGCTTGATTGAAAGACTGTAGAAGTTCGCTTAGGTAAATTTTCTGTTTGAGTTTGGACAAAGACCATGATAAATTTAAATACTATTTCATGTGTGTGAGAAAATCGTGCAATGAACCCTAATGGACTGACCTAGTGTGGCCTCGGGGGCTCATCGACAGATGGCCTTGCCTACATCATACACTCAGAGACCTCGTAGTTCGACACGACCAATGACTTTGTCTTGTTGACCAAAGATTGAGTCATAATTTATTTTGATAAACCTAATAGGACTGACCTAATGTCTTGGGGGCTCGAAGATGAGCCTTGCCTACATAGCAAGTGCGTAGAGACAACGTAGCTTGACAATGACAAAGACTAATCAAGACTTGAATTGACGTGACTATGTTGACTGAAATGACTCTTTTTTTAGAATTCTTGTGCTTTCTTCAAGACGTTTTTCAATTTTTAGGTCTTTTTTCAAGACATTTTATGATTTTTAGGTCTTTTTTCAAGACATTTCATGATTTTTTAGGTCATTTTTTAAGGACATTTTATGATTTTTAGGTCTTTTTTCAAGACATTTTATGATTTTTAGGTCTTTTTTAAGACATTTTATGATTTTTAAGTCTTTTTTCAAGACATTTTATGATTTTTAGGTCTTTTTTTAGGACATTTTATGATTTTTAGATCTTTTTTTAAGGGCATTTTATGATTTTTGGGTCTTTTTTAGGACATTTTATGATTTTTAGGTCTTTTTTTAGGACATTTTATGATTTTTAGGATCACATGCGATACCCACTGCAGTCTCATGATAAAAAATTTCCCCTAGTCAAGTTGAGAATGAGCTAGGAAAAATGGAATGTAAAGAAAAGGCATGACTAGAATGGACAGTGGACAATATGCAAGACTTGATTTCAACCATTGTCAGCCAAGGACAAAAATTTCATGATGTCGGGGTGAAGTGTTATGACGAATGTCGGTAAAGAGTATGTTTATTAGAGACAAAGGTAGATAGAGTGATAGTAGATGGCACAACAATGACTGACTACACATGGCTCCTATTTTCCAGGTTTTCACCATGGTACTTATCCAAAGCACCTGTTTACTAGGTTTTCACTATTGGATGAATTATTTCTCATTATTTTTGTCATTTTATTTTATTTTATTTATTTATTTTGGGTGTCACCAGGATGCCTGTTTGCCAGGTTTTCATCAAGGTGACAATTTTTTGTATTTTTAACTAGTTTTTGGGCAGGCTTTCTGATGCTATGCATAGAATTTACACAAATGTAAACTATTGATTGGCTCTGTAAATTGTTCACCTTCAGGAGTAGCTAACTGATATGCTCTGGAACTAAATGATGTTATGATGACGTAAGGGCCTAGCCAATTTGGCTCAAATTTTCGTGGCTTCTCCCTATCTGACTGATTCTTAGGATTCTACATGAGAACTAGATTGCCAATGTCAAACTGTCGAGTCATCACCCTTTTGTTATAACTTCTACAAAGACGATTTTGGTATGCTTGTAAATGATTCAATACATTGTGTTTGCGTTCATCTAGCATTTCTAACTCATGTAGTCATGACTGTCTGTATTCTTCATCAATGATGAGGCCTTTCATGGAGACTCACAAAGATGGAATGTCGACCTCTATGCGCAAGATGGCTTTGGCTCCAAAGACAAGGGTGAAAGGAGTGGCACCAGTGGGGGTATAGATGCTCGTGTGGTATTCCCACAAAGCAGGGTTGAGTTGGATGTGCCAGTCACAACCAACATCATTGATGGTCTTTTTGAGGAGTTTGATAATGGTTTTATTAAATGCCTCAGCTTGACTGTTTCCCTGTGGGTAATAAGGCGTAGAAAAGTGGTGGCTAATATGGAAACGTTGACATAGTTCACGGACCTCATGATTTTTGAAGGGATGACCATTATCCATGATGATGGATTGTGGAATTCCATACTGACAAATGATATAATTGAGGATGAATTTGGAGATTTGTTTGTCGGTAATGTAAGTGAGTGGGATGGCTTCAATCCACTTACTAAAATACTCAGTGGCGGTGATGATGAATTTGTGTCCATTGGAGGATGTAGGGTGAATCTTTCCCATGAGATCAAGTCCCCATTGTGCGAAAGGCCAAGGAGAAGCGATCAGCCTCAACTCTTGTACTGGAGTGTGAATTAAATCACTGTGAATCTGGCATTGGCAACATGTTCTTACAAATTCTAGTGCATCTTTTTCTAGTCTCGGCCAATAGTACCCAAGTCTCATAATCTTTTTAGCTAAGGTCAGACCACTCGAATGGGACCCACATATACCCTCATGTACTTTGTGTAAGGTCATTTTTTCTTCATTAGTGTCGAGACAATGGAGAAGGGTATTGTTGAAACTATGATGATAAAGGGTGTCGCTGATGATGGTATAACGTGCAGCTCTGTGGATAAAGGACTTTATTTGGTTATTGGAAAGGTTTTGGGGAAGGATTTGTGAATGAAGGTAGTAAAAAATGTCCTTATACCAGGGGGAACTGGAACCAACAAGCTCACATACCATTTCTGATTTGGGGACATCATAAGCAGGAACCAATAACTGCTCAACCAAAAACTCAAATTGTGGGACATTCCTGGGAATATCATGCAAAGATCCAATTGTTGCCATAGCGTTAGCAACCTTGTTTTGTGTTCTTGGAATTAATTCAAAGGATAGTCTATGAAAATATTTCAGAAAACTATCAACCATCCGCTTATAAGGCATTAGCTTCTCATCTTTAGTTTCATACTCATCATTGACTTGGTTTATAACTAACTGAAAATCGAACTGAGGACCTACAGATTAGTGATTTTCCACTTGATAGCCATTCAGAGTCCTGTGATTAGTGCTTCATACTCTACCATGTTATTAGTTCATGGAAATGTGATGCAGAATGACTTTGGGATGGAATCTCCTTGTGGAGTAATGAATAGTATTCCAGCTCCTGAGCCATGATTAGTATGAGATCCATCAAAGTATAATTTCCAAGGCTATTGGGACTCCGCGTGAAATACAGACTCATCTGGAAAGTCTGTTGTAAGAGGATGATTATCTGGTATTGGTGCATCTATGAGCTGGTTTGCTATTACTTGTCCTTTGATGGCTTTCCGCTCAACATATTGAATATCATATTCACTGAGGACCATGACCCATTTTGCTAAACGTCCTATCAATGCTTCTCAACTCAAGAGGCACTTCAAGGGATCGATCTTGGCTACCCAGTATGTCTTATGGTTTAACATGTAATGCCTTAATTTTTGGGCTGCGAATACGACTGCCAAACAAGCACGTTCAATGGGTGTATAATTTAGCTCATACCCCACCAGTGTTCTACTGATATAATATATGGCTCTTTCTTTTTCTTCATAGTCATTTTGTGCTAGTAATGCCCCCGGTGTCGAAGTAGTTGCAAAGATGTACAAAATTAATGTGGAAGGCCCCACCTTGCATGTGATTAGTAAAGCCCTAATATGTTTTATGTGATCCTAAATAGATGGTAAGATGTATTATGGATGGCAAATAGTGTGATTATTTGATAATATTCTTGCTTATGCTACTGTGAATGTAAGACCCCATTTCGTATTTCCCATTTTATTTCAATCAAACAAGTAGTTAGATGATAATTATGATGAAATGAATGATAAAAAAATCTTTTTAGGATTCATGGGCATTAACCTTGATTTAATTATGATAGATGCACATGTGAATTGTTGGATATAACTTGAAAGTGTTGGGTTATTTGGCATATTAAATTTTGGTAAATGGTTCATCGTTAATGTTATAGGAGTTTAAAATGAATTACTAAGGTGGTAAACAAAATGGAGTGACTATTTCATTGACTATATTCTTGTATTGGAGTAAGTGTGTGTTTCCTTTGATTATAATGAAAATTGAATCATTAGGTTCATTTGATGTATTAATGAGTAAATAGTTCATGAGTGAAAATTATGTGAATTGGATTAGCTAATAATATGAAGAGATAAATGATCTAATCACATGTTGACTTTGGTAATAGGCAAGAATCAAATATGCAAATAAGAGGATAGATAAATGTTGGAATCAAATCAAATACATCTTTAGGAAGTTCTAAGTGTAGCCTTATTTGACTTAGAAGGGTTTGAGGTTTTATTATTGGTTGGGTGATTGAGTAGAATCCAATTGTAGGACATGTGATGTGAGTTTGGTTGGGGTTGGAATACTTGGTTAAGATCAAAATTCGTATGGATTTTGTATGGGTTTTAAAAAGGGATTACTGAATCAATTTCCTTGGTTTTTGAACAAGAATAGACCCCTAGGACCTATACCTATGGGTTTGGAACCTTTTAGACACGTGTGAACTTGTCCTTGGAGTGTGAAAAGACCCCTCAAAAGTCCACATTCATGAATGTGACAAATTCAAAAAGTGTTGGGGCTTGGGAAGAGTGACTTGTCACTCTCAACCTTGTACTCCCTAAAAGTTCTTGGAATTGGCACAAGCCTCACACATGTGTGAGCACTTGTGGGAAAGAGTGTAGGTTTGGAGGATCCCTATATATCTCAAGAAGATGGAAGATCTGGGCATTGCCCACTTCTCCTCTTGGAGAACTTGAGTGAAGATGGTAGAAAGAATGAGAAAAAGAGAGGATTCCATCTTTTTGGCAAGATAATGATGAAAATGGCTTGGTTTGGAGAGGAAGAAGGATAAAATAGTTTAGTTCCCTCACTTGGAGAAAATAGATAAGTTCTCTCTTACTTCCATTTTCTCTTTTGTGTATTTTTCTTTTCTGTAAGAAAGTGGTATGCTGTATGGATCATGGTTGAGAATAAAGAGTAGAGAAACTAGAAGCATGAGATTTGGTGCTATGTTATATTTTATCACTTGTGAAATTTTAAGAAAAATCTCCATTCATCATATTGGAGTTAAAAGAAAACCTTGCTCGGGGGTATGGCTCAAGCCCACGAGGCTCCATGACGCCATTACGGTAGGGTGGAGAGCAAGACTTTGTTCATGGGTGTGTAAGTCACTTGTTTTCTCAAACATAGTGGTAGAGTTACAAGTTGCAAGGAGATGAATTTCATTTTGTTCAATGTAGAAATGAGAGCAAGCCTCACTCTTTTGTGTGTTATTCTTTATATTCTTAATTATTGATGTAATATTGAAGGATAGTGTATGATTGAAAAAAAAAAAGGATGAGAAGAGCAAGTTTTGTTCATTCTTATGTTAATTGTTTCATTTTACTTACCATGGGTATAGAAATGGCTTTATTTTACTTAGTTTGATCATATTCATCTGAGTATAATATGACCATTTCATGATGTCTTAATTCATGAAGCAACATTAATATGTACGTATATTGTCTACGTTCTTAAACTAAAAAATATTATGTTATGTTATGTCATTTTTGGTTTATTTATTTTTATCCTTATCCTATGATAATATTTCATTTGCAATGAAAATAAATTTCTTCTTTTATGGTTCAAATATGTAAATATATAAGAGGAGAATTCAAACATGTATGTCATCTCATTTGTTATGGTAATGAATGTATTTTTATGTTGTAGATTAAACTATGGGGTGAATTATTTTCTGAAACAAAGTGAAAAGTTAAAGAAATAGTATAGGAGGCCTTTCCCAACCGTAGTATTCTAACATAAAAAGAAAAAAGAAACCACGGTCAACTTATGCATGTGGAGATGAAAATATTAAATCTCACAGATCGATTTACTTGCCAAGATAGAAGATCGAGAAAACAAAAAAAAAAACCATTGGGAGAAAATACTAAATAAAAATAAAGGGTGGATTACACCTTGCCTTCCGTTCTCAAATTCCCACCCGTGAATGAATTAAATATATATATATATATATCAGATTTTGGTATTGCAAGCAAGGACCCAGATTTAAATAGAAAAATAAATAAAAATATAAAATGTTATATCCCTGCATAATTTATTTTTATTTTAGAGATATCGCCCCTCTCTATGAGGCGATTTGGCTCCCATAGGGGCCACGACCCCCATGAGGGGGAATGGCCTCCCACAAGGCCAAAGAATCCCCTTTCTTAGCCTTCCACCAATGCCTCTCAGAGGCATGAGATTTGCAAAATTAAAACAGAAGTTTGAACAAGTTTTCTTCGGGATCAAACGGAAATTTGCGCTCCTAAAATAAACCCCTCTTTTAAATAACTTTGCAGAAATTTGAAGAGAGTGGCTGCAAGCAAACATTAAAAGAAAAAATAATAATAATAAAATTTATACCTTCAGATGCATGAGGAAAAGATTGGCATAGAGCTTGAAATAGTTACCATTGTAGTTGCAGCCCCCTTCGAGTTCCCTGAGCCTGCTCAATTATGGCTACTGCCGCTGGAAGGAGAAGGAGATGAAAATGAATGGTAAGAATAGGTATTTCCAAGTTAACGATTAGGGTTCTTTATTTCCTCCCAACTTTCAAATTGGATGTGAAATGACATGAAGTCCAGTTTAATTATTTTTGGTAGTGTTGCAAGAAAAAAATTATTACCGTCAAAAAGATACGGAAATGTAATTATAGTAATTACCGAGAATATTCGCAAAAATAGTGGAGCTTTTCTCTAGCAGAATGAAATAATTAAAATATTTTGATAATCACCACATTAATATTTGGAGCAATATTATAGGGTAAATAAAATAATTCATATAACTTAGAGAATAAAACATATAATTTTTTTTATGTTTATAAGTAACTATTGGAAGTTATCTCGTGGCTTTTTATGAGTGTAAATTTATGGCATCTTAACCACATTTGGAAATGGATGCCCATCTCTTTAGTTAGTTACATAATTTATCTTTTTTACGGATAAATGTAAAACAATGAGTGTGAGTAGAATAAATGAATGGTTGATGTGGGAAAGGTGATTTTTTCTCTAATATAATTTAAATAGGATGCAAATGAAACAAGAGTTGCAGGCAGCGAAGTTCCTGCCAAATAGTAATAGAAATGTTATGTTGTAATTAGTTGTGTTTGATAAATTTTAGCAATGTCACAAATGATAAGTACCTGCTTGGTGGAAGGTGCATCTAATTGGTGACAAAGCCTGTGATAGACTTAGACCTAAGGATAGGGTACAAAGCACTTTACAATCTTGATTTTAGGATTCAAATAACTAATGGACATAGAACATAAGTACAAAGCAAGCAACAATATAGCCCCAGCATAAGAAAGTACAAACCAAGCAACAATATAGCCCCATTCTCAGTACAGTAACCCAATTAGGAATAGCTCAGATATTCAACAAATAAATTTCAATGGAGGAGGGGAATAAGGGCAGAGAGAGCTAGAGTTCCAAACAAGGACCCTCAACTCTAGTTCCAGCTTAACACATAAGCCAATTGGAAAAAAAATTTGAGTTGTGTCCAGTCAAAGCTTACCAAGATCCACAATGTTGCTACTGTACCATTGTATGCTAAATTATATCATGATCTAATTTATGGACTAAAAAATCAAATAACTAAAGCCCACTAGGGTAAAGCAGTTGCAAAGATTTTATCACATCACATTAAATACATGTCCCCTAAAAGACACTAAAGATATAAAAGTTACTAAGTACAACATCTATAAGTTCTTAGGCCAATTACCTTGAGTTAGAGTTGTAAGGCTTATCATGTCCATTAGATCTCAGTATTTTTATTATTTAACTTGTACCAGGCAGATTTTCTGGGTTGAGGCATTGAGGCATTCCATTCTCAATAATATTAGGACTAAGTGTGTTATACATCTTGCAAGTCGATAGCCTAGAAACTACACAATATTCCATACCAGCCTCCTACATAACAATAAAATAAATATCATATACAAACTTTGGAGAACATAACAACATCACAATATGATGACAATAATCTTATAACAGAACGACAAGAAATATTATTAAAATAAATAAATAAACAATAGCAAACCTTAATAAAATGGCCTACAATCTCATAGAGAGCAACATAAAAATTTATCAAAAATTAATATAGAATCCTCATTTAAGTTCCATTTATTGTGATAAATATTATGAATGATTTAAATAATAATAATAATAATAATAATAATAAATAAATAAAACCACAAAACAATAAAAACATTAACCTAGAATGATAAGACATACTTTAAAAAGAAAATTATATGAAAACATATTAACCAAAAGATCAGATGGAATGAGTTCAAGTGATGAACGTTACTGGGATTCGAAAACAACACCCCAAGTTCAAACTTAATCAGACATGATAAATGTGTTGGCATTGGATGCAATACTGCATTCAACACACTCAAGAATGCAATGCCCTCAAAATTGTAAATTTTCACCAATTTGAAATCAACAAGGTAGCCCACAAACCAGTTGCGTGCCTGCATAAAGGAAATAACTCCAATGTTTTTAACGGATCTCCCTATGAATTCTTGCGAACTCTGCTATTCACTTCTGATGAAATTCATGTTAGCATATTGTTTTTCGTCTAATTTCATCCTCAAATGTATAAAATATCCTCAAATTTAATTAAGAAAATCTACTAAAAGAAAGTTGAGTATGATTAGATCTTACCGATGGCACAACCTGTGGGAGATTCAAACAAATTTGTTGCTGGAAAACTGTCGGCAAAAAAGATAAAGGAAATAAAATGTAGAACTCAAATTCTACCTGTTGAAATCTTTCCGCTTAAAGATTCTCCAAAATTTATCATTTAATGTGGAAAAATACAATTATGTAGCATTACTACCTACCCCTCCACTCTCATAATTCAATTTTTATTGTTCACGGTCGTAAATATTCGGTGAGATTTAATCTATCCAGCTGTAGGGTAATGATTTATTGATTTTTGAGAGATTTAAGGACACTGATGCCTTTGTGTAGTGGATGTGTTAATGTGGAAAGGTTATTAAAAGATTTTAGTTTAAATGCAAATAATTATGTGTTTAGTGAATGTGTTAATATGGAGAGGTTATTAAGAGCTTTTACTTTATTTATCATACAATAAATATTCAAAAATAAATTAGCTTTTCTTAAAATTTGAAGATTGACATTAAAAAAAAAAAAGGTGATGATTTAAGGTAGAGTTTTTGTGAACACGCCCAAATGGCATGGTAAAACGTCTCTGACCTAATGAAATAAATATTAAATATCAATATCTATGTATAGACAAGTCAATAAATGGGAAAATAACATATACTTATTTATTCACTTAATAGTAAACTATTTTTTTATTTTATAAAAATATGGATATAATTTTTGCTTTTAATAACTTAAGATAGTACATGCATTTAATAAAAAATATTTTTTAATATTTATAGAATAATCTACCTATTATTAGAAAAATTAATGTAAAAGATGTCTAAGACACTAATTTTATTTAAAGAATAACTTTAATAAACAAGTAAATAATTTTTTTTTATTATGGTCATTGCGGCAGAAAATTCGTGAAATGTAAGTAATGGAAGTAGTGGAAGCGCATTAATCGCTTATATCGGGTGAAATTTGTCTACCAATTAGATTGAAGAGAATTGAATTTTGAAATATGTTTTGTTATATAATTGGCATGTATACATTGATAATAGATAAAAAAATTCAAATAGAAGAAATGTTTGAGCTCTCATTGGTTAAAAAGAGAATTATTAATGGTGAAGGTAAGCTATTGTTATGGGTAATAATAAAACTAACTTCTTTGGGTGCAATATTGGTAATATTATAAATGATAATTGAATATTTAATAATAATAATAATATTGTTAATAATGTCAAATGTGAGTTTTAAATATTAATGTAGTTGAGATTTAATCTCATATTTCAATAATGTTGATAATAATAGTAAATATATAAATAGTGGTAGCATTAAAAGTAATATTGGTAATTTATTATTATTAATGTGACAAGTAAGATTATATATATATATATAAACTACCCGTGGTATTAATATTAAATAAATTTTGAATGAGGTGAAAAAAAAGAAGAAAAAAAAGAAATATATGATTATTGAATATTAGAACTAATAATATTGCTAACATTATTTGTAAAAAGAAAAAAAGAAAGAAAGATAATAATATCAATGTAATTGTTATTTCAATGACAAAATTATCTTTTAGCAAAGATTAAATAATAATAATAATAGTACAACATTGTTTAATTTTTATTAATCAACGATATTAGTGTTTGTATATTGATTTAATAATAATATCATCACCATTAAGGCTTAAGTGTTAATTTAAATTTAAACAATAATATTATTATTGTTCCATGGGTAAATGGTAGTGTTGTTATTACTAAGGATATAATGTTGATCTTTTTCTTAAGAATAATCATATTAATATTATTAATCTATATTTAATGCTATGACAATTAAAGAGAAGTAGTTGTTTAGGCATTTAAATTTGAGTTAAAACACAATCATCGATTTAATGATATATTGATAAGGTCGTATCATTAAGGACATTGTGTTGATTAAGTTATAATAATACTAGATCAATTAACACCTTGAAAATTATAATCAATTGTATATTTAACTACATTATGATTAAATTGAACAACTAGATCAAATCGAATTTAAGTACCCTAGTCACTTTTAAAAAAAGAAGAAAAAAACCAATTGGATCTAATGGTCATTAACCAAATCCTTAAGTTGACTTTCACACTTGAGTTAAGAGATGATCGTGTAGAGACGTGCTATGTGTATTCTAGATATAACTCTCACCTAATCTTAGAGTAAGAATTAGCTTAACTAATATAAAAAAAAAATTGTTAGATTTTTCTAGCAAAAATTATGGGCATGACATAATGGTTTTCCTTTGATAGGAGGCATGAGAACTGGAGGTGACAATAAGTATTGTTTGATTTGGTTAAATACCTCCTGACATTTATCTATCCACACAAAGGGGATCCATTTGCATAGGAGATACTGAAATGGTTGGCACCTATCTATGAGTTGAGCAATGAACCATCTGATAGATTGAAGCCTGCCTTGTAGCATTCTTAGGTCACTGATTCCCTTAGGAGGAGGCATATCCAATATAGCTCTAACTTTAGTGGGGTCAACTTCAATGCCTCTATGGGAGACTATGTACCCCAACAACTTGCCTGATGTTACACCAAAAATACACTTTTTAAGGTTCAACTGGACCTTATACTCTTCCAGCCTCCAAATTTTTTTGTCTAATACTGAAAGATGGTCTTTTCTTGTCAATGAATTTTCCAAAAGGTCATCCACATAGTCCTCCATTAACGTGTGCATCATGTCGTGGAATATTGTTGTCATTTCCCTTTGATATGTAGTGCCTACATTTTTAAGACCAAACGACATTACAGTCCAACAATATGTACCCCAAGGGCATGTGAAAACAGAGTTGTGTTGGTCTTCAGAGGCAATACGGATCTGATTATAACTATAAAAACCATCCATAAGGGACAACATCTCATATCCAGCTGTAAGGTCCACAATGATGTCAATGTTCGGCAGAGGGAAATCATCTTTAGGGAATGCTTTATTGAGATCTCAGAAGTATGTGCATATGCGAATCTGTCCAGTATACTTGGTGATGGGGATGAGGTTGGATATCCATTCTATATAGTCAATGGACTTGATAAAACCTACATCCAACAATTTTTTGAGTTTAGCTTTAACCAACAATGCAACTTGCAGGTGCATTTTTCTCAGCTTTTGTTTTACTAGCTTGGAATTTGGAAATAATGAAAAATGATGTAATACTAACTCAGGATCTAATCCTGACATGTCAACATAAGACCATGTGAAGTTTATCTTGTGTTCCAAGAAGAACTTTTGAAATTCTGGCTATTCAGCTTTTGTCAATGATGCTGCAAAGAGAACCATTTTGGGGTCCTCCACAATAGCTATGTTAACTGCTATGGTATCCTCAACAAGCATTGCTGATTTTTCTCTGTCTACGGGGAGAAAGTCCAATCCTCCACCCTTGGGCACCTCAGGGAGGTTTTCACCCTCGTATATGTCCTTTATTTTTACTATTTTTCTATCAGAAGGTGCCTTTCGGTTTTCACCTAGAGATGTGTCATTTTTTGTTTTATTTTTCTTTTTAATTTTGCAACTAGAGGATGGTGCAGTCTCCCCAAAATAAGCAGCACAATCCAAGTCAATGGTAAACCCAGCTTTGTGATCCCCATTTGGAATGCCCTCATGTAGCCCTATAAATTCTGCTAGAGCCTCATCATTTTGAAAAGTGTCCATTACCGGTGGGCCTTGCTAGTTCCAGTCAATTAGGTTAGGGTAAACTAAGGATATTCCATTATCAACATTTGCAAATTGAAGAGATGACACGGAGAGCATGTGAATGGACACCGAGATGTTGAAAATGAAGTTGTCATCATCTGGCTCTATGTCAAGTTCTATCTAGTATTCTCCTTCGCTTGTCTCATACTCACCAGCGAAGTAAGGGACAAAGGGAGTAGCATCAGGGTCAGGGTCAATAATGGCAAGTGATGGTTTAGGTGGCTCCATATGATGGTCATCATTTTGGGATGAATGGGTAGGTATGTCGGGGCTAGGACGAATGGGAATAGAATATGATATGGACTCGGCATCATTTTATGTTGTATCGATCTTAAACATTTTCCAGAATCGTTCTTCAAATGTAGGCTCGCCAAGTTCAAGGAATAATTCGTCAAGACAATCATCACTTAAGGATCGCTGAGAGCCAAATTCCCATTTGTGAGAGTCAGTTTTAGAGGAGGCGTCCTTAGTTGTCTCAACACAGTCTAAAGCATACACTAACTCACGTGGAAACACACTGGTACTTGGATCACTAGATTCTCATGGACCTAACCCTAACCCAAGATGTTTTGGTCTTTCTAAAACTGATAATGGCTCATGCCTTCCATTCTTATCCTTGCCAAGACCACTTTTGTCGTTATAGCCTTTTTCTTTTATCATGTTGTATCCTTTTCCATATATTGCTACTGACAAGAGAGTCAAGTCCTGTGGTTCTTTATAAATCCAGGATAGTATATCATTTGTGTCCTCTTGACTCATTTCGCCCCACTTAATGAAAACTGTATTTGGAGGAACCCTGAAAATTTCTTTCACCTGTATTCTAAAGCAGGGTTTGCCATAGGCCTAGGGAGACTTGAGCATCTTGGTTATGCAATAGGCCATATTCAGCTTGTACTCTCCACATCCTTGGTCCTGAATTTGGAAGCTTTGGTTGATGCTTGGGGTGATAAATGAAGTGGTAGGTGTTATGGAGGTGGTCATGGTGGTCCAAGAAGCAGAAGTGGATGCAGTGGATGAAGAAGCGAAAGGTTTCATGAGTGCTAATGGGTCAATGAATTTGGAAGACAAAGATGTCGAAGCTTCCCTATTGATAGGAACTTGATGCTCTGATGCACCGTGTAAGTTGGTACAATATTGGAATGGATCAGGGTCTCCATAAATAGTAATCTCATTGCCTTCAAAATAAAAATTCAAACATTGGTGATACGTGGAGGGGATGACTTTCAGTGCGTGGATCCAAGGTCGACCGAGTAAAATGTTGTATGGTAGGTCCGAATCCAGAACTTGACAAGTGGTGTCGACAATGACTGGCCCAATTTGAATTGGGAGTGTAATTACGCCCTGAGAGGAACGTTCTTCATCATCATATGCCTTGATAAAAATGCTTCTTGTGGCATCTATGCAAGCATCAGAAAATCCTAGTGCCTTGACCAATTTTAAGGAACATATATTCAGTCCTGCTCCGCCATCTACTAAGACTCGTCTGACCTTATGTTTATGAACAAGAACTTCAATATGAAGGGCATCATTATGGTTGGATTTGGATGACGAATAGTCTTGGTCTGAAAAGGTGATATGGTGGGGAGTCATGAGATATCCTACCATGGCTTTGAATTTGCTGACATCAATATCTTGAGGAACGGAGGATTCTTGCAATGTTCTATCTAGGTTGGCCTTATGGGCAAGCGAGATGTGTAACAACTCAAGTATAGATATTTGTGTGGGTTTTTTTCCAAGCTGGTCAACAAGATTAAAGTTTCCTTTAGGTTGGGACTGCTTGTTTTGTGGACGTGATTGTGGCTGTGAAGTGGACGGCCTAGCTATTGTTACCTTTGGTTGTCTAGGGGGAGGAGGGCTGGCTATGGTGACCTTTTTGGTGCAGGTGGTGATATTGCACTCAGGGGCCTTTCTAACGGTGATTGTGCAGACATGTTCATTAATTATTCTAATGTGATGTATGATAGGTCCCCCAAAATAGTCATATCCAATATGGGCATGGTTGGCTCGACTATTATTATTTGTATTTGATGTAGAAGGGTTTCCAGAACCATGATCCTACAGTGGGTTCTTGTGTATTGTATGATCTGCATTAGAAGCAAATTGTGGTCCACCAATTTCAATGATACACTTTTCAATAAGGTCTTGTACCCGATTTTTCAATTGTTTACATGAAGAAGTTTTGTGTCCTTTTATTCGGTGATAGTCACAAAATGCGCTATCATCCCACCAAGATGGTTTAAATTTCCCAGGGTCATATCCTTTGGGGTCCTCAAGTGTGATGAAACCATTCTAAAGGAATTTCCTGAGAACTTCTTCAATAGGCTCACCCAAGGGAGTGTATGTACATCCTCTAGGGAATTGTTTGGGTTGTCTAGGCTATCTTTGAATTTGATTGTCTTGATTATTTTGATTTTCCTAGATAGCATTAGCAGCATAGGTTTGTGTCATCATTTGTGTGTTTTGTGGTTGTGTCCCTTTTAGAGTAATCATAGGACCCATAGCGTTGACACCCTTAGCATTGACTACACCATCGTTGGTGACATGTTTGTTCTTAACCCAATATTTGTTTTTGTCAATAGGAGGGTTTGCATTTGTTTTTTTGGGACCGTATTTTAGTCTTCCTTCAGCAATGAGGGCTTGCTCAACTTGGACACCCCGTTCAACTAGGTCCGCAAAAGTTGTGCAACAATGAACACGCAAGCCATTTTTTAGTGGGCCTAATAATGTTTGTACGAACATGTCAACTTTTTCCTTTTCAGGTATGCCTATATGACAACGACTCACTAGGCCCCTCCATTTTTGAAAGAATGGTAAAAAAGGTTTCACCCGAATCTTTTTGTGTGAGTTGGCATAAGTTGGTAATGGAGGTGTCTGTGTCAATGTTGTATCTGTAATTTTTCACAATTTTTTCAGCAAGTTCTTTCCATGACTATATTTTGGGTTGCAATGTATAGAACCATTCTAAGGCTGGTCCTGCGAGGCATTTAGGAAACTGTTGCATTAGATATGTGTGCTCATGAGCAATATCAACACAATTTGTTATGAACTCTCTGATGTGGTCAAGTGGATTTGTTTTACCCTTGTATTTGTTGAAGTTTGGAGCCACATAACCATGTGGAAATGGTGGCATGTACAAAGTTGTATCAAAAGGATATGCACATAAGTCGTATGGAATTTGTGTCTTCTTGTCAGAAGTTTTCATATTTTCCATCTGTTTTTGAAGGTCATCCACTCTTGCTAGCAAGGCGTGTACAATGGGATCATTGGTTTCTTGAAAGTATGGTATGTTTTGATTAGGTTTTTTCTGATATTGCCAATTGTGAGTGGGAATTTTTTATTGAGTATGAATCTGGGACGAGTATGTGGGAATATGTGACCCAGCCATGTTTGTTTGTATTTGAGGTATTTGAAATCCTTGACTCATTTGATTGCCAAAGTTACACATTTGTTGCATCATTTGAGTTCCTTGTCCTTGTTGAAAGAATTGTCCATGTAGCATGTTGGTGTTTGTTCCTTGGAAGTGTCCATATGGTATGTGGATATTTAGTCCTTGTCCATGTGAGATATTCATATTTTGTCCTTGCCCATGTGGGATGTTCATATTTTGTCCTTGTCCATGTGGGATGTTCATATTTAGTCCTTGTCCATTTGGGATGTTCATATTTTGTCCTTGTCCATGTGGGATGTTCATATTTTGTCGTTGTCCATGTGGGATGTTCATATTTTGTCCTTGTCCATTTGGGATGTTTAATTGCGATGATGTATTAATGTTGTGTTGAGGGAATTGAATGAAGACTCATCGTGAGTTTCCTCCAAAGGGATTAAATGAGATTCCACCATAAGGTTGTAATGAAGATGCCCCCATTGTCATAGATGAAGATCCCAACATAGGGTTTGTGGGATTTGCTCCTGTCGATGTGGACCCAATGGTTACTCCTATCGTTTGGGATGATGATGTGGACATTGTAGGCATGGACATAGTAGATGTTCCTCCAATAGATTTTGTATTAGTTGAGGTGGAGATGTTTTGACTTGTGGTGCCACTAGATGTCACATTAATGGTGTTAGTAGCAACTTGTGTGGTGACCACAATGTTATTGCTATTCGAGGCATTGTTTGTGTTTTGTTGAGATGTCATGGTTTATGTCGCGTTGTCCAAAGAAGAAGGTCTTATGGTATTAATGTCGAAGCCTTTTGGTAATTTTTCCCCTTGGTCCAAAAGCATAGCAAGGTATCTTTCAGGATTGTTCAAGACCAATTCTTCTACAAATGAAGCTATGTTAGGGTTTTGAGCAGCAACGTCTAAATCCTTAGCTAGTACTTGTCCATTTTGGTCTCTCTATATGAATTGTTCAAAAAGTGGATTTTGAAAGGAAACTAACATGCTCATGGATGATTGTATGTTTAAATTTCCAAATGGGTCATCATAAATCCAATCATTGGGATTGGTGTTCGTGTTCGTGTTGTTGTCAAAGTCTTTTCCAAAGTGCCATTTTTCTTTTTTCTTTGAAGTCTTGTTTCCACCATCAAGGAAATTGCTCAAATGAAGATGATGACAATGCAAGTATGACACTAGTCTATGTTTTTGTCTTTTTGTGTGATAAAGGTTGATGATGCGAAGAGATAAATATGCCAAAAGCCAAAGTGACAATTAGGATTTCGATGTTCACTGGGACAATGATAATGTCAATTAAGAAAATGGCAAAGTTCAAAATGAGGACTAATGAGGGAACTAATTCAAGGTCTAGGTTACAAATGACAACTAGGATGAACGCTATTTTTGGATTTTTTGTAGAAATAAAGTATGCAAGGTAGGAACTAAAATGAATGCAATTTGGAGATAGGAGTACCTAAACACTCTAAGCTTAATCTTTGTTTTTCAATTTTAGTTACCAAAGGACTTGTTGAAAATGACAAAGTGACAAGGTCAAGATGACTAGTGAGTTTTCCTAACTAGACTGTTGAGTTGGAAATCCTCACAAAAGGACAACGACTGAAAATAGAAATGAATGACGAAGTCCAAGATAACCTAGTTTCGAAAGCAATGATTTTGCAAATTGTGATAAAGTTGGCCTAATCCAAAGTATGCAAAAATCAAAACCTAAGGTCAAGCTAATGCTAAAAATGATGATTATGAACCTAATGGATAAAATTAAAATTTGAAAGGTTAAGCCTATGGTAAAAAATGCAGACTAGTGGTTGACTGATGAAAATTCTGAGCAACTTCAAGGCTGGTTTCTAATAGAGACCTCTTGCAAATGCTTTTCAACAGTTGTGTCACAAGTTGCAAAATTTTTAGTTTTCTAATGTTTCAAGGAAAAAAATATGGTTTGTCAAAGGTCGAATGTGTGTGTCCAAATTTATGAAGGTTGTGAATACTATTTGAGACTCCAAAAAACACTTGACAAGCACAAT